>JAMWET010003859.1:0-135567 GCA_024036415.1 Prochilodus magdalenae
TCCCCAGATTAGAGGAACGGGTAAGTGTGTATTGAAAGAGACCAATTTTATTTTACTAATGTAATTTATACTAATTTACACTCCCAAAAAAGCTGTGGACAGAGTGGTACTCTAAAAATGCAGAGGTGGCAGGTGTACCTGTTGGTGTATGCTAGTCGCACTCTGAGGGAGCATCGTGGCAAGTTTTAATTGGTCTCATTTGATTGTGCTGATGTCACACGAATTTTTACATTGCCTGTTCATTATGGATAGAACAAGAGTACCAGGAGGGGCAATTTCATAACACGTGAGATAAACTACGAAAGCTGGCGACGTGCCTTTTTTTTGTGCTGGCCTAATTTGTTAATTTACGTATTATCATTTTAAAGCATGCATTTTGACAAACACAGCAGAACAGATGTCCTGTACATTGTGTTTCCGTACAGTGTAGATGAGTGGGGACGTGCGCGAGATATCATGTCACAAACTTGGGAGTTTGTTGCAGGATGTGGCCATGTATTTACTGTATATCATCCAAGAAAACTGTGGGCAAAGTGCAAATAGCACACATACCAGTGCCCTTTCTCACCCAAAGGGTGATAACAGAGTTACATTCCAGTTAGCACAGGTCCAATTATCGAAACAAAACCATTTAGAACCAAAAATGCAATAGTTTGGGAACCCAGAAGTTTGTTTCCCCAGCTGAACGAAAGTATAGTTTGGTTCTTCAGCAAAAGCCGATGATGACATCTGCGGGAGTGTTCTGTTGTTGAGGACATAGTCAGCAAACAATGAGGATCCTTTTACTCTTATACATCAGCAGCTCTGCTTGGTTCCGTGCTTTCTTTTCTGGGGAAAGAAGAAACACCTGTAATAACCAGTCACAGGCGCTCACAGGTAATCTATGGCTGGGCCAATAAACCATCTGCTGTGTCTACGTTTAAAAAGACGCATCCGCTTTTGAGACACTTACTGCTGACAACTGATGCAGTATCCCATATGATGTTCCTTGGTTCCAATAACCGCGATTAACAGCATGGTCCAGTAATGTAGGCTGGTTTCACTGATAAAGTAGCCCCAGATGGTCTAAGCAAGCTGAGCATAACCAGTTCGAGAACAGTTCTTTTGGTTAAAAGGGCTAACAGCTTCTGTATACATGACAATACACTCCAACTGACTGCCGACTCCCTGTAAAATACATCCAGAATCGATTGTTTGTATGTTTAGAAAGTGAGCTCCTGAATAATATTGTAGCCTATTGTATTATTATTAACTGCACGCATCCAACGCGGGTTTTTAATTCTACGAAGTTACTATTCTATTCTGTTGTTTTTGGGCACACCATCACAATGCTAAAAGGAGTCAGTAATCTGTTTATGTCTTATAAACGGAACATTTTTTTAAATTTTTGCAATAAAGGGTTTTGGGTGGTGTGACTGAACATGCCGTAGCAGAGCCGGTGACAGTTTTGTTGGTGTTCTCTTGTCTGATGTGTCTTGTTATATTTTATGAATAGAATAATAGAAAGTGACAAATACACACAGATAGACCTTTCGAATCACATGGAACGGATTGAGCTCCGGTTTGGCACACCCAATTTTAAACCTTTCCAACCACAAATATTCCCGGCAAACCATAATACAGATACACCTACAAAGCTTGTTCCCTGGCGGAAACCAAAGAACAGTTGAACAAGAACCATGGAAAGACATCTTGGTGAGCATGTCTTACTTATATTAGGACAAGAATGATATAGGAAGGGCTTACAGATTCTATGCGATATAAATCATGACACGAACTTTAACAATCAGATGAACTATAGACCAACTAACTACAATACTTCCTCTAAATAATAAAAAAGAATCTACGCTCACATAACTACTTGGTTAATTTAGTTTACCGGTTACCCGTGAATAATTATCACATCAATGATAGGCTATATAACTGAAATAAACACCACAGATTCATGAGTAACTAATCTTTTTAAATTATAAAAAACACGTATCCGTTCATCTCACTCTCCACGACATCTCCTCAGGAATCCAGTTCCTCCCACACATTCTCGTTCTCTCTTTATCATCAAAGGTGTTGGGGAGAACAGGTCTTTACAGCTAATTCACCAAACTTAAACGGGAGGCCTAGATGCCTACTAATCAACCATGTCCCGCAGGTTTGGGCATGTGGGGAAGTACCTGGGAGGGCCACCCCCACCATCGAAAAGACGCATGATTTTAATCGTCTTTATTTGAGAAAGAAGTTGTAAAGTAATATATCTGAATATATAATACATTCTATATTCTCAGTTGTTTTATTATAACAGCAGCATGTCGGACCTAGGAAGACGACTTGAGGAAAACTTGCTGTCGCTCACTATGTCAATTAACAAAAAAGGCACCTCCTTTGTAGTCCCTCGGCAAAACAATATTATAGCTGGGGTTCGGTTATCCACGTTTGTTGTAAGCGTGTTGTTCTAAATTCTATTTTTCTACCTAACTAAGGCTTAACGTTTCTGTTTCTGTACATCTTTTTCTTTCTGTGCACGGCACGCCTTAGGAAGACCCTCTATACTACATGATCAATATACCCATGGTCAAGGATTCGGAGGCCACAGGCTGAGCTCTAATGGAGCTTTAATATACCATACCCAGCAACAGTGTGTGCCCACACCTTCCATTTGCCGTGCCTAAGTCATGTGTAGCTTATATTAAGCCTTGAATCAACGAGACAGAGGTTAGGGGCTTATAAAATTACTACTACGTTTAGATACCTGTTTCGTGCCTGTTCTCTCCTGTTCGTTCTCCTATTTGTTCTGCGTGCCTTCCTGACATGCTTACTGAGGGGTTTTGTGTGGAGGGTGAGTTGGGGCCAAACCAAGCATTACAGCGATAATCAAGGCTAAATAAGAAAAAAAGAATAGAAAAAAAACTAAATACATGATAGACTTTTTTTTTAAAAACATTTGACTGCAACAAAAATACATAATATTTTCCAGCCCTATAAAAATAAAAATAAAACTAATAGCAAAAAAACAAAATAAAAAACATTTTCTTTTTTTTTTTTTTTTAATAATCTAGTTTGGTTTTTTTTTTTTTTTTTTTTTTTTTTTTTTTTACTTTTATTACATTTATGTTTGTTTTAATCTTTTTTTTGTTTTTTTTTTTTTAATATTCTTTCTTTTAATTTTTTTTTTTTTCCTCTCCTGATGTTGTTGGGGCACGTGGTTCGGCTTCTGTTCTCTGCAAAACCCCAAGCGAGCAGCACATTTGTGTGTGAAAGTTAATTGGTTTGGTTCGTCTTGTCTGATGGTGGTCCTTCTTGTTTACCCTGTCTTTTAGCGGATTGGTAAAAAAAAAACAAAGTTGTGGGGGTGGGAGTGGGGGGGGGAGAGGGATAAATGAAAAGAAAATGACCTCCACAACATTGTAAACAGCGCACACTTATGATGCAATTCGTAAAACGCACTACTACGCGCACACCACACACGTGTCACGCAAAATAGAAGTCGTCCAGCAAATATTATCATTTGCGCACACTCAACACGGTGCTCTCAGGGCTGCCGCGCTGGATTGGATGTGGTGCGGGTAAAAATACCTTCCTCTCACCTGGCAGAGTGCCAGCCCTTGGGCAGAAAGCAGAAAAGGGGGCGTGGAGCTGTGCGCAGAGCTCGCCGGCAACTCGGAAAGGCCCAGAGCAAGAAAAAAAAATCCTGTCGTGACAACAAGATGGTACCGTTCATTATCGACTCTCTCGGCCCCACACTTGGCGTCCCATCAGCAGGTGGACGGGCTGACAGCTGAGGTGCCAATAGTCGGGCGGGCGCTGCGCTCGGCACTCTGGGAACGGTGCTCCTCCCGCAAGTCCCTGCTGTCCCAGGTGGGGATGACACATACCGCTTTTCGCACACAAAGAGTCACAGTCACATGCTCTCGAAGCTCTCATCCACACAAAGACGCACACGTCCTTTCCAGCTCCTGCCATTAGAGCAATAGATGTGTATTTGTGGCATAAGGCAAGTTAGGCCTCACAATGAAACAAAAACTTTTCAACATTGATTACTATGTGAAAGATTGGCAACGATTTAATTCTGAATTGTTTTTAGTAGTTTAGACTGAGAAATCTACACAGCTTAACTCCATCTAAATCTACATATGGGGTATGGGCCATTTCTTCACTCCTACAAGTGGCTACGTAGCTTTACATACTAACAGCCCTATATTATCTAGATAGTTAAATCGAGTGAGCAAATACTATTTAGGTAATTAATAATGATGTATGTGGTTTAATTTTAGATGAAAGTGCAGCATCAGTAGTTTTGAAATTATTATAAAGTGAGCTGCCTTCTGTAAAAAAGTCAAAAAAAGTCAAAAAAATATTAATAATAGTATTAATTGTAATAGTAATAGTAATTATAATAGCATATATAGTAATGAACAGTAGTACTGTTTTCTCTACATTCATTGTAATGCTAATAACAATAACACTGAATATTAGCTCACACCAACAATTATTAGTCACCTATGACTGAAACACATCTAGCATGTGTGCAATACCTCAATGACTCCAAATAATTTGTGGTGACGGGCTATTTTGTGAGGTAGATAACTCATGTTCAGACCTCTTGCTTTAAAAAAGCATAGAAATGGGCGGGATTTGTGGGTGCCCTCTCTGGCACAATTCTGAGAAGAATTTCACTGTAGACTGGATTTTGAATAACAAAAGAGACCATATTTCTAAGTTCACTTTGACTTGTATTTTATTGCAGCCAGTATGAACACAAGATATTTCCATGTTCCATGTTGAGAGGTGGCTTCTTTAGGCTCTGACCATTATGGGGTGGACCATCAATACTGTGGAACCAGATGATATTGTGGTCAGACGAATTCAGTACTACAGATGTTTTTTGAAATGGTGCTGTCTCTCACTCGGACCGAAGACAAACAAGACTTATCGAGATCCTCGTGTGTTACATTCTCTGTCATTATGTGAGGGGTCGTGTCAGTGCTTTACGCCGAACTGTCATTTGTGCCAAAAAAAAAAAGTACATAGAGATGTTGCTGAAGGAATTATATCGACCGCTGTCCAAATGAAAACACAAGGCATGTCCAAAAACTGCAGCTTTACGAGGAGAGGTCAAAAACATAATTTCATCCTAACGTAAGTCAATGGCCGACCACGAATCGTCCTATTGATTGAAACCATTTGGGCTCATTCATCACACTGTAAAGACAGCTGTTGTGCTCAAATGATGCATCTTAATGAGCCACATGTTTTTCACTGGACAGTGACGACTATGCTGCCTTCTAAACGGCAGGGACAAGCTGCCTATTCCAACAAAATAATGGCAACTAATAGGTCTGCTCAATCTTTCACCAAAGACATAGGCTGTCAGAAGAAGCATTGGATGGGTGCTGGACGTCGGGCACGCTTGGCAAACGCCAATAAGCTTGTCGCTAGTAGAGTTCTGGATTGCATTTATTGATTTTAAAACTATAACACCTGTAAGAGTGTAAGGCCTATTAAAACACTGAACCCCCGCCTGTTCTGATGACCTGTTTGTGCAACGATGGAACGACAATTTACATGTTGAAATATGTTGTGTTATGCTCAGTATTTCATGGCATGGTGTCTTTAGTACTCTAAAAACAGGTGCTCTGTTGATAAAAAAACATTAAGAATGACAGTTTTGTAAGTAGTGTTTAGATGAGTTACTGTTGGAAACCCAATCAGGATAAAGTAAAAAACCAGCAAATTAAAAAAAAACATTGTTAAATATGTTTACTGAAAGCATTTATTTTAAAATAAATACCCATGAGGGAAGATATTTTTAATAATCGAGCTCGTGATATTGTTTTTCTATTCTTAAGTGTGATTTTCATCATGTCTTTTATTCCCCAAATACAATTACATAAATACATTGTTTTTCCTGCAAAGTTGCCGTTTCAGAAATGTTTTGTTATGACAGTGAGACATCTTCTACAGGAACCACACAGATGGAGTTTTGTTACGGTTGGCTAATAGCTCGACACTATGTGACCTCAGTAAAGCTCCTCAGGTGTACAATGTTTGCTCATACTTCCGCCTTGTATAGAAGAAAGTAGTGTGGGGGTGCGGGTCTCAGGTGCAAGGACTTCCCCATGGGCACTTATGCGTTTGTGTTGTGAGAGGGAGAGTCGGGCCGTGCTGGGTACAGCACCGCACAAAGGTACAAAAATAAACAAAATGCTGGGCAGGATGTCACATTAAAATCAGACCCCGATCCTAGACGCTCAGGACGAGGGGCCCTTTAATCACTCCATGTGCTGATTCAGAGATTTAGCAAGTGAGAGGCGGGAGGAGTGTTGGCGAGTTTTGGAGTGTGTGAGGTTGTGGAAGATATGTGAGACCCTCAGAGAATCCTCCTAAAGCACCGGCATACGGTGTGGTGTGTGTGTGTATGTCAGGTGTCCTCGCGCACTATTCGCCGCGTTTTGCAGAGCCCAGGCAACTATCCTTGTCATCCAACAGCCTGAACTGACAGCTTTCTCAGAGAGAAGAGAGATTGGGAAGGTGCCGAGGGTGGGGGGGGTAAAGAGAGGGCACAGAGAGAATGGAGTAATGTCGATGAGAGAAGAGAGAAAGAGAGAGAGAAGAGTGAGAGTAAAAGAGAGACACACGGAAAAATATCTGGAGGGAGAGAGACTTAGAGAGCGAGAAAATCACGAGGCATCAGAGAGACAAATGGACATAAGAGACACACAGAATGTGTGAGGGGGAATGGAAAAGATAATGAAAAGAGAAGAGAAGAGCAAGAGACAGGTAAGCATGGAACAGGAGAGACAGAGAGGATGATGAAAGTGAGTGACGTAGAGAAAGGTGGGAAAAATATAGGCGGAAAAAGCGAGAGAGTGCAAGAAAGTACAAGAGAAAGAAAAAAAAAAACGAATAGAGAGAAAAGAAAAAAGAGGAAGAAAAAGACTGAAAAATGTGAGACTGGAAAAAAGGAAAGAGTGACTGAGACAGAAAGACTTAGTCAAATAAGATAGACAGAGAGTGAAGTGAAAAAACAGAAAAGGGATGAGAGAAAGATAAAGTCATGTTAAATCATTAGAGGTAAAGGAGAGAAGAAGGCAAAGGCGATCATGAGTCAGAACGGGAGAGAGTAGCAAAGGGAGAAAGATGGCCCTCAGGAATAGAATTCGTGGAGTGAAAGGGAGGAGAAATTAGAGCACTAAGAAAGAGGGAGAGAACAGAGAGTAATAAAAAGAGAGGGTAGACTGAAGAGGAAGGAAGAGAAATTTACAGTGAAGTTCAGAGGAACTAACTAGATATATAGAGTAAACATCAAGGAGATGGACAGATGAAGGAGAAGAGAGAGAAACTGCACATGAAAAGGAGATATGAATAGATAACAAGAGTACAGAGAGATGAAGAGAAGCGAGAGAGAAGCGAGACAGATGTAGAGTGTGATCAGGTGTGCTCGTAGACCTTAATGAAGGTTAGTATATGGTTCTTTCAATCATGTTATTCTGAGTCCACTCCTCTAGCTTCTGCATTTAATAGCTTTAACATGTCTGTCCGATGTGTGAGTGTGTGGGTGTGTGGATGTGTGAGTGTGTGTGTGTGTGTGTGTGTGTGTGTGGTTGTGTAAGGTGTTGCGTGTGGTGTGTGTGTGGGCCTGTGTATGTGTGGGTTGTGTGTGTGGATTGTTGTGTGTGTCGTGTGTGTGTTGGTGTGTGTGTGTGTGTGGTGGATGTTGTTGTGTGTGTGTGGATGTGTGGAGTGTGTGTGTGTGTGTGGTGTGTGTGTGTGCGCGCTCCTGTTCCTAACCCTAAACTCAACACACGCACACCACACACACACACACACACACATCACCATCCATCACACACACACACATCCACACACACACACACACACACACAGTGCAGATCATCCAAGTGTTTTTGTCGTATTGCACTGCTCACATTTATCTGCGCTGCGCAAGTACATTAGCCTGAAACCAGGGCGAGATGTTGAGTGGGTGCTGTCATCAACTTCCCACAATTTTCCTCAACGACTCCCGTACGCCTAATTAGAGACTCAAATGTGCAATTGCAAATGGCAGAACAATTGCAGACATTTTGGACTACATGAACGAATAAATTTACCATAACATATCCTAGATAATATACACACATTACATTATGATATAGTCACCATGCTAATATGATGTACAGGTCCAAAACTATGACTATACACTTGTCTTCTCAAAGTTCTCTCGCGTGTGAAACACAGAGGTCATAAATATTTTTCATATATCATCGGAAAATGCTCTCTCTCTGAGGGGCCTGAAAAATGAAGATTATTCGGCTGCTGTTTAATATCACAACCCAAACAAAATAATGTGCGGCTACGTTCTTTATGAAGTCTAATCATTAACAGTATTCCCAGCTCATTGTGATCGTACTTGCCAACGGCCCATAACATTTCCGGTCCTAATCCATGATTAGACCGAATGTTAAACCCTATGATGTGTTTGATTGCTGCTGTTAAGTCGGTTCGGCTCGGCCTCCCTCGGGCCCTCAGATAACAAAAGCACTTCTCTAATAGCCGGTTAGCGTGTTCTTCATAGCGGATGCTTTCAATTAAGACAATATCCATAAATTAAACCGTTTTAGGGGTAGGGGAATGGTAGCCTTATTAAGAGGAGCACGCCTTTTTCCCGAAGTGAAACTCGTTTTTGTTAATTAAGTGTAAATCTAAAAGTAATGATGATGAGGCCCGGGAATAAAGACGGTATGTCTTGTATGTCTTCTTGCTACATCCATTGAAGGAGTGGGAAAATAAGTCTGAAGGCAAAGACCTTGTCTTTTGCATCGCCATCTGTCCATCAAATACTCTTCTTGACTGTCTTGTGTCTAATTACGTGTGCTTCTCCCTTGTGCTAATGCACTGGCTCTATGCTTGCTCCCTTGTCATTAGGCATCGGGAGGCATGGTGCAATCTACAACAAACATAATCATCAAAAATAAGCTTTTTTGGCTGAATATGCTTGCACGTTCTAGAAAAATGTCTGTCGCGCTTGAGAAATTTGCACTAAAAACGCTAGCTGGAGCCATAGTGGGGATCAAACTATCTGTCTCAGGTGCTAAAGGGCATTCACACACAAATTACTCAGCAGCTAAACGCTCATTTTGCTTTTCTTTGATACCTGGTTCCTGAAGAAAACTTTGTGCATCTATCCGTCCACAACAACGGTTGTTGTCTGGTGTCAGATCTTTTTTATTATATTCTATTCCAAGATGAAGAGAGTGGGCTCAATACAAAAGCCTAAACGTAATAATAGCATCTACAGGGGCCAGCATCAAAAGTCCCTTACACACAGCGTGCCCAGAGGGAAAAAAGCCACTTTAAAAGAGCATTTCCTTATGCAGCGTTTAGTCATCCCGACGTGAGGCCATTAACATACATAGAAAATAATAACACTGCGGCCTTTGGATTTTTCCTGCTGAATGAAGTTTGCTGTCCCTTGGCCGTGTGAAGCAGGAAGAGTCCAAGATTCAAGACAAGGTAATTTGAGCTCTCAGGATTCCTTAATAGTAAAAAGTCATACGTAAATGGAGAAACCAAGCACTTGCCACTGTGTACATGGATCGGGTTCCTTAATTCTGCATAAAAGTGTACGTAACAGTTTACAGTATAAATACTTAGTATCTTGGAATAAAGAACCCCAACAATATAACAGTTGTGTTGTATATCTAATGACACATAATAAATGCTAATGTACTAAAGTCTTAAACAGTGGCTTTCTGTGGGGCATGAATGCAGACTGAAAGGCAACAGGACGCAGACATAGTACAGTATCAGTGTAAATGACAGAACTGTGCGATAGCACTTTATGACTCAATTATCCCCCTTATTAATTTACACAAATCATGTATTCATCTCAATACAGTGGTACATAATCTGTGGTATAGGAAACTTAATATCTGACTTTATATAGAAGTTGATACAGTGAAATGACAAGAAAATGTGCAAATTGTGCAATCTCTGGTCTCTGTTGTAAACCTCGCAATAAACACAAACATTTAAGTAGGTAGCCATATTGGGGCGAAGGACCGTGCTTAACATTCCGATGTTGTATTCAAGACTGTGTTTCCCTGTGGTGGTAGTGGATTCTTTTTGTGTATGTGCTTGTGGATCAATTTTCTTCTGTCCTAATCTTTTCTTCTGAGATTTGCCATACACCCCTGGCAGTCTTACAAAACTGAAGTAGAAGTTCTCTGGAGAGTATCAGATGTAACAAGATAAGTAGCAGCTGAATTGTGCCAAATACGCAGATCCTTCAGATACTATGATATCCTTAAACTCAGACAGCCTAGCATTGTGCGTGTGTCAGGACATTGTCTTTTGGTATAGTTGCTTATGTTATGCTTGTAATTACTACGCTCAGTTCAACCAGAATTTTGATAGGCACTGGTAACTCTTCTCGTCAGGTTGTTTATCTTTAAACAAGTCAATCAATTTCTACTCTTGTTGGAAATGTGGTGTCAAGTGAGTGGTTATTAAAGAATACCTTTCTTTTCTTTTAGAGTGAATCGAGGTGGACGGTGTAAACCTTAGAATATTGATTGAGTTTCATTCAACTAGTGCGGATTATCTGCTGTAATCTTCAGAAGGTTTTGGAGCACAGAGTACAGTTAGTAAAAAAAACACAAAAACCCAAATGGGCCTTCATCCCCCCCCCCCCCCCCTCCCATTATATATCTCTTAAGTCTATTACTTTCCTTAAGGTTTGTTCCTGAGCGAAGTTTGCCGAAGGCGAACATGTCCCTCGGGGGGGGGTTTAATTCATGAACGTGTTCTTTTTCAAATTGTTAGAACCGCTGTTGAATACATTAAGAAACGCAAATAAGAGAACATCGCAGATTGCCTGAATGAGGTCCGCACGTCGCCCAGTTTAGGGTGGCTTCCGGGACTGGTGTTAAATGGCACAGTTTTTGTTATTCACATGGCCACTTCTTTTTGCGAGATAGAGATAATTACGATCATTCATGGACCAAACACAAACATTACAAAAAATAAAATGTAATTTTACACAAGTATGTTAGAACCACCCCTTCTTTTCACCGTATAGGCACACACACACATAAAAACAATTTTTTAACAAACTGTGAATTCTGACAGAAAGGAAGTACTTGTTGCAGACCCCTGAGTGGGAGTTTGGGAATGGTCTATAGTAGTCTATAGATGGTCTATAGTAGCTCTTAACACAGTAGTATTCGTCCATTTTGTGTATGAATTTTAGCCCTGTGGCACCTCTTTTGTTATTTTCCTGTGTGTCTACGTCTTTATGAGGTTTTTAAAAGAGGCAATGGAGAAAAACACAAACAAACTTGGAGTTGGTTACAACAACCGACAGTTACACACTACAGTAAGTGCTAAGTCAGGCCCAATACATTTGTTGACTTTTCCAACTCCAAGGGGTTTTTAGACGTTGCCTGTTTCATCTCTTTCTTCAAAACATTGGCTCAAATCGGTCATAAGAAGCACTTCCTGTGTTAGAACCTTATACAACTTTTCATCAGAATTTCGCAGTTTTGTTAAAATTGTTTTACATCTTTCAAATTTGTTTTTGTGTCTTTTGTAATCTTGTTTTTCTGAATGTAATTTGTTTTTTGTGTTGTATATCCATAATTTTTATTTTTGTGTGATTTTGCTTTCTATCTCTAAGAATGACCCTACTATCATAAATTAGATTTTAAAAAACAAATTACATTTTAACCAACCCCTACACAAGGGAATCTCTTGGCATGGTCCTGGAGACTATGTGGCTAAAAGTTACACCAGTGCAATCAGGACTAATTGAGGAAATTACTGGGTTAGGTATTGTACGTGAGACACCAAGGTGTGTGTGTGTGTTTAAATTCTAGACTCTCTGTTTGGGAGAATGAGGGGTCCTACGGCTGTGTTTCTTTCTAAAGATTTTTTTTTTATTCTTTTATTTTTATTTTTTTTTTGTATTCCGTGTTTATAACCTGTTTTAAAGTTAAGATGCGATTGGATTAAACCATTATTCTTTTTCCGCAGCACTTTAAAACTAATTCATGAGCTCTGTTATTCTTTCTTCTGAGATTTTGTCTTTGGGGAAAAACCCCACAACACCCACCCAACCCCCACACCAACACACACCACACACACCCACACAACACCACACACACACACAACACACACCGGGGGACCACGCCCCCTTAGTTTTAAGTGCTAGAATCTCCCGCCATTTTGTGGAATAGCTCTTGTTTACACTGTAGTGGCACATTTTTCCAGAATTTTTGTTGTTGCCTCAGTTTTCCTTCTGGGTAAAAGCCATTATAGCGTTCGACGTGAAACACTATATGCCAATAAGCATATACTGCATTATGCACTTTGTCTGTCCTTGCCACCTGTTCCATTATTAGGTCCCTAAAGGGCTTTGGTTCAGTGTGTATATAATGCTAATAAATATTTTGCTATACAAGGATAATAATAATTATTTGGAATCTTGGACTGCTTTATGTAGTATTTCCAGATATCCAAAAACCTTGTTTTTGGAAAATATGCTTGTAACCTGTTTTTTTTTTTTTACAACATTGGGGGGTGTGACAGTAAAATTGAATCTTTTAATACAATGTAGAATCGGTGTAGAGTCATTGGTTGCTTTTGCTGGTGTTCAGCTACGCTTGTCTGATGGTGGCCCATGATCCAGGTTTATTTTCTAAGTGGGTCAGTTCAGATCAAGGTTTATGACTGACCTTACTTGCCTTAATAGAATTTTTTTTTATAATTTTAGCTCTCCAGAGCTTGTGGTATTAAAAGAAAGCCTAATGTAAAATCTTTAAATAGCAAAGGTCATTTTGATGCATTTTGGGCTTTTTTGGTGTGGTGTTTGTGTGTGTGTGTGGTTGTGTGTGTGTGTGTGTGTGTGTGTGTGATGTGTTGTGTGTGTGTGTGTGTGTGTGTGTGTGGTGTGTGTGTTGTGTGTGTGTGTATGTGTGTGGTATAGTATGTGTGTGTGTTATATATACTAATATATATATATAATATATAATATATATTATAATATCTTAGTATATATATATATATATGATCATATATATATACTTATATCATATATCTCATCATATCATCATACTATAGATATTATTACTAAAATGTAAGTAAAAACCAAGGTTTGTTGAATCTGAATGTTGAATTGGCAGGTGGTCCGCAACTGCTTACGTTGAACTGTTTTCTGGTAGTTAGACAACAATCTCCTAGGGCAAAACAAAGGCAAGTAGGTTAATAAGGGCAGTTTTAAAAGGCACCTGGAACCATACAATTTACTGCAGCTATGCTAGGTTGCCTGATCTTAAACTTAAGCAAATCATTTTGTCAGATTACAAATGGAATTTCACTCCCTACACTTAATGTTAATAAAATGAAGACAGTGCCTATATCAAATAAATAAAATACTTAACAGATACTAATGCCTAATTGGAGTGCTTCCAGTGACGGACACAATCATTTTGCAATGTTTTCCACACCAAGGCCTTCATTAGTTATCAATTTGCTTATGCTGTTATCATAATTTGTAATGAACAATGTATGTGGCAAAATTACTAACAATGTTGTTTTAAATGTAAGTCTATTGCTCAAATGTCCTGCGATGTCACGTCTGCATCTCTCACAAACGCATGTTGGAGATAGGAGTTTTTTTTTATTGTTTCGACACACAGACCAAGGTTTTATTAACTGACCCCTAGCTGTGAATAGTCCTAACCATTCTCAAATGTTTACATAGTCCTTCTATACATAGATGTTCAAGTCCTCAATATAACAAAGTCAAGGTTAATTATTGATCAGTATGTTGCCAGCAAGTCTTTTATGATCATGAATAATTTGTTCCAATGTTCTCCAGTGTGTTTAAATACATGGCTTATTGTAATTGAGTGAATGTTAGTTATATACTGAAAGTTTAATTGCATGTTTTTGTCATTATGGTAATTTACAGGTTTCTTCAAGTGAGACTGCATTGGTCAAAGAGCAACTGCGAGATGTGAGTTTACAAATGGCATGATTTCATTAATACATTTTGATCACTTGATTTTTCAGTAGACCTGGGCTATCAAATAAGAACTTTCCACAGACTGACGTGTTCTCTCCCCCTCCTCTGTGCTGTTGCATTCAAGGCCTTGGAAAAGAACCAGCATTGGCTTGTTTATGACCAACAGAGAGAGGCCTACGTTCAGGGGATTGTGGCCAGGATGACAGAGCTCGAGCAGCAGTTAAACCAGGCCAAGCAAGCACTCCAGCAACCACACAAAGAAGCCAATTTAGAGGGTAAAGGGGGAAGGTCTCAGAAATATTACACTTGAGGGATAAAGTAATTTTGAAATGATGTTCTCTAAAGATATAATTACACTGTTCATTATTACCTTATGTACACTCCGTGTACTGAGTAACTAATACAAAGTTTGAGCAAAAATAAAATTACTGAAATTGCTTTTTATTTAGTGTGTCATAAACTATGTGAACTTTATGCAGTTGTTTTTCTCCAAATATAAGGATGTTAGTAATAAAACCCGTAGGATACAGTCACAGGATTTAAGAAAAATGATGCATTGAAACTTGACCACATTAGCACTTTGTCACTGCTGTTGTTTTAAGTTAGCTTTGTTATCTCTAAATATGGTGTTTGTTTGTTTGTTTGAAGTGTTCTGTTTGGTGTGTGGTGCTTGATATTAAGACTTCATTGGGCTGTTGAACTGTAATTTTGCCGTTGATTAAGGCAATTAGGAATCTGGTTAAATTAATAAGTCTTCTAAATTAAGTATAAATAATATGCAAATGAACAGATTGGGATGTCAATTTCAATCTAAAGTGCGTTCATGTGTCTCTACTAACACAGGCCAGTCATCACCCTCTACTGGGCTGGGTCAAGAGCAGGTGTTGCAAGCAGTTCAAGAGGAGCTACGAAAAGAGCGAGAGCAGACTGGCCTGCTGCAGGCTGAGCTGGAGATGCTGAGGGCCCAGTGTAAGGACAGGAGCCAGATGGTTGCACGAGCACAGGAGGAGCTGCATCAGGAGAGGAGGAGTATGCGGCAAATGCTGGCTGAGGAGAGGAAGTTGGCAGCTGAACAAACAGCCAGGCTGCAAAATGAAGTTGATGCATCCCATGCCAGACTAGATGAGGAAAGGAAAAGAGCAAGTGAAATGCAGCAGCAGGTACACTGATTATTTAAAAAAGAAAGTGTATCTGAAAGTTATGAACATACAGTGGGGAAAATAAGTATTTTATACACTGCCATTTTTGGTAGTAGATAGTTTTCCCACACACAAAGAATGGAGAGGTCTGTAATTTTTTGTAGGTACATTGTAAGACAGTATCTAAGAATAAAATCCAAAAAATCACATTTTACAAATTTTTTAAATAATTAATTTGCATTTAATTGCATGAAGTAAGTATTAGATCACCTACCAAGCAGCAACAATTCTGGCTCTCACAGACCTGCTTTTGTTTAAGAAGCCCTCCTTGTCTGCACTCATTACTTGTATTACTTGCACTTGTTTGAACACACTCAATCATGCTCCAACCTCTCCACCATGGCCAAGACCAAAGAGGACACCAGGGACAAAATTGTAGACCTGCACAAGGCTAGGATGGGTAACCGGACCATAGGCAAGCAGCTTGGTGAGAAGGCAACAACTGTTGGTGCAATTATTAGAAAATGGAAGAAACACATGATGACTGTCAGTCTTCCTCGGTCTGGGGCTCCATGCAAGGTCTCGCCTTGATGGGTAAGGATGATTCTGATAGAGGACAGGAATTAGTATACGGAAGGACCTGGTCAATGACCTGAAGAGAGCTGGGACCACAGGACCATTAGTAACTATGCCTTTATGGTGTAAGATCCTGCAGGGCACACAAGGCCCCCCTGCCCATGCCAGCACATGTCCAGGGCCGTTTGAAGTTCGCCAGTGACCATCTGGATGATCCAGAGGAGGCATGAGGGTAGGTCATGTTGTCAGATGAGACCAAGGTACAACCCCAAGAACACCATCCGAACCGTGAAGCATGGGGGTGGAGACATCAAACTTTGGGGGTGCTCTTCTGCAAAGGGGACAGGATGACTGTACTGTATTGAAGGGGGTGGGGTGGATAGGGTCATGTACCTTCCCTTAGTAAGAGCATTGAAGACTGGCTGGGTCCTACAGCATGACAATGACCCGAAACACACAGCCAGGGCAACTGAGGAGTTGCTCTGTAAGAAGCCTTTCAAGGTCCTGGAGTGGCCTAGCCAGTCTCCAGCCCTGAACCCAATAGAAGGGCTGCTAAAACTCAAGGAGGGAGCTGAAACTCAATGTTGCCCAGCAACATTGAAAGATCTGGAGAAGATCTGTATGCAGGAGTGGGCCAAAATCCCTGCTGCAGTGTGTGCAAACTTGGTCAAGAACTACAGGAAACGTCTGACCTCTGTAATAGCATATAAAGGTTTCTGTACCAAATATTAAGTTCTGTTTTTCTGTTGTATCAAATATTTAATTCATGCAGTAAAATGCAGATTAATTACAAATCATACAATGAGATATTCTGGATTATTTCTTAGATTCTGTCTCTCATAGTTGAAGTGTACCTATGATGAAATATGACAGACTTCTCCATTCTTTGTAGGTGCGAAAACTTGCGAAATCAGGAGTGTATTAAATACTTTTCCCCACTGTACCTTCACATCAGGTCAGATTTTTATGGGTCCCTAACTTTTTAATAAAGGTTTAAGTAAGGCTTTAGGCAGTTCTGGTCTGCATCTAGGCTATCACTTTCACAAAGATACTGAAAAGGCAAACTCCACTCCTAATGTGAGTTCACATGCTGGTTCTGATTATTAGAAGATGTGAAAGGAAAATGTTTTGCTGTTTAAAACCAAGACATTAAGAAGCTCCTGTTCTTCTCAAGGCTATCCCTTCCAACTTGACAAACCTGTAGACCTAAAATGTCACAGGCTTAAATAAATCTGAAATATCATTGTTTCACATACCGTTACCCGGCCAAAGGTATTTTTGCATATTTTAAACAGTAGTAATGGTCACTTTTTTTAAATGTTTAAAAGCAAGCTCACCTGGCAAAGCAGCATGACTGTCATGCATGAGCATCTTGAAGAAACGCCACAGAAGCTCAACATGAGTAACCTAAATACTAAAACCACAATCAATTTTACTGGCCTTATTTTAAGTGATTAAAGGGAAAAATAAACAGTGTTGACTGAAGGAAGGAATTACATTTTGATTGTTCTTTTAAACTGCATGACAAAATGATGCTATTCCATTACTATTGGTATGTTCTGAAATCGTAGTTTTAGCCTCCTGTTAACACTATTTTACCACAGACAATCTCTTGATGGTTTCTACTGTAAAATAAATAGCGTAGCTTTACATACAACCAAGTCTATATTATTTAAATGGTCAAACAAAATGTGTGATTTTGTTTCTGTACACCACCACCTTATATGCATGACCAGTCCAGATGTAATTAAAGTATTAATTTTTAGCTTTCATTAAAGGGGTTTATTAGAAGTGTTCCATTAACTGTTTAGCATTATAGACCTCTTACATAGTTCCCCCATTTCCTCAAGCTCAAAAGTAATTGGACTAACTAACATGATTTGGAAATACAAGGATAAATTTTAATCCTCTGGAGCCAGTGCCTGAGGTCTAGAACATTGTCAAATAGGTTTCCTTTCTTGTGATGCCAGGGCTTTACACCAGCTGCTTCAAGTTGCTGCTTGTTTGTGGGTCTATCTGCCTTTAGATTTGTCTTCCATGAATAAAGCATTCTCAGTTGATTTAAGGTCAGGTGACTAACTTGCCCACTTGAAAAGGGGTTGTGTGTGTGTGTGTGTGTGTGTGTGTGTGTGTGTGTGTGTGTGTGTGTGTGTGTGTGTGTGTTTGTGAGTAAAATCCGTTTAATTAATCCTGTATATCTACACTTTAACCACAATCATCTTTGTTTTGAAAGACTGAAAATTTCTCTGTTGAAAGGTGAACCTGCTTCAGAAATCCCTGTTGAAACAGCAGGAGGAGCAAAAGAGAATTACCATTTTGGAGCAACAGGTATTAAATGTAACATTTTATTAAGTATCAGTCCTTAAACCAGAGAGATATCTAAAAGATTTCAAACACTTCCATTTTGGCAGATCCAGATGTCGGCCAAAGACTTTGAAAATGAGAAATTTGATCGTCAGAGTCTACAGCACCAGCTTCATAAAGTTCTGAAGGAGCTTCGCAAAGCCAGAGATCAAATCACTCGCCTTGAGTCCTCTGTAAGTCCACAACTAGATTTTTCTATGTCTTGCTACCACATACATTTTTTTGACTGTTTGTCCTGCCCCCACACAACCTAAATATTTTGACTTTTTCAATTTAAAATGACTGCAACAAGTCAGTCTGGTCTTTGGTGAGAGCCTTTTTCCATAGTTGCGAATGTTTAAATTGGTAAAAGCTCCATCATTTGTGACCCAAGTTCCAAACCAAAATTTGCTTACAAGTTTTCATGGTAATGGCCTTGGACTTGGGTACTGGGTACTGTAATTGTA
Source organism: Prochilodus magdalenae (assembly GCA_024036415.1). NCBI lineage: Eukaryota > Metazoa > Chordata > Actinopteri > Characiformes > Prochilodontidae > Prochilodus > Prochilodus magdalenae. The sequence goes on from JAMWET010003859.1 coordinate 18,546, forward strand.
TCATTTTGTGTTTCCCCTTTTTTGTTTACATGACCTTTTCAAAAACATTCAGCAACATGTTTATGGTTGCCCACCCAAACATGAGCTCCTACTAACACCCCAGAAATTGGAGTTCATCAAACTATTCATGAGCTCACCAAAAAAGGAAAATGGCTTGTTAAATTCTGGAACCAAATATAAATGTAAACCATATTTAGGAATTTGTATGCCTTTTTTGGGCATGTTTATAGCTGTGTTTTGCTGCTTGTGATTTTTTTTTTTTTCTGAAGCACACTAGCAGCTCATTTGCTGCTTAGCTGTAAGCTTCTACAGCAGTGAATAATTGTCCAAGCCCACCCCATCCAGCCAGCTATAACACCTACCCATACAAGCCTGCAGTCTGTTGGCTGTTAACACACAATGACCCACAGTGTCATGCCATGCCATAATGAACACCTAGGACCCACTGGTGAACCCACCTTGTGCAGACCTCTGTTGCAGATTTAAATTTTTTTTTTTTTTTTTTTTGACTGAGTAGTTTGACTGTGTACAATTTGTGGTTATTCTTTACAGAAACACCAGAGAGAAGCATGTTTCTCTGAGCCAAGCTTATACAACAGGTTAGATGCTCAAGACAACATAATGACCACCACGTCTCCGGCAAAGACTTACAATGCACTGGATGAGAGTTTCCTGGAATGTCCCAATTGCAGGGCCTCATACCCCACCAGCCAGCATAGAGAACTTCTCATGCACCTAGACTACTGCTTCAACTAAAACTGTAAAGGTTTTCATTTGAAACCAAAGGGGATTGAATATTTATTATTTTTGACAACTTTATTTTTCAGAACTTGTTTTCCTGATTTAGTTTTATGTACTATATATATTTTTTTCTTTTTATTAAGATGTGATAAATCAGTGGATTTCTTGGATGTTTATACAGGGCTTTTTATACAAGATTATAATTTAAATTTGGTTTGTTAGTTGTAATATGAAATTTGTCTTGGCTTGATGGTGTACTTTTTATCATGTGTTTTTTACCATGCAGGCACCTTTTGAACAAAATAAACCAAAACATCATGTAGTTTTTGCACACTTGTCTTTTTGACCTACAGCATATGGTGCGGTCATGGGTGGCTGCCTGCTATAGTAGAACTGGCTGTCGTTTTGGTTGTTTTTGAATATTTTATGTGTTTATTTTTGGAGCACCATTTTGCATAGTGACACCACAGTAAAAAAAAAGCAAGAGGTTGGCTTCAGAAGAAAGTGCACACTTGACCTGCCTGCTGTCTTGATGTGTGACGATATAACCGGCTCATCTGATAGTCTGGTTGAAATTTTTTCTTGGGTATAAGTTTAACAGTTAAACCGATCATGCTCATGACATCATCTTTAGCTGAATCAGGAGTCAAGCTCAAGTGAAGTCATATTTTAAATTTAAACATGTTCACCTATCACAGTGTAATCTGCTGTACCTGAAGTGGTTCACTGAAAGTAATAATGGCATGGCCGTTTGGGGTTAACCTTGGCCTAACATGGATACCTGAGAAAAGATATATTTTATGTATTTATATTTATTTATTAAATATTTATTATTATTATAATTACTCTAATTTTTTTTTATAATACTCGATAATTAACTTCTAATTTTATAGCTTGCCATGTTCGCCTTAAACCTTCCCTCTGCCTTTGATTGTATGGGAACCTCTCGGTCTCGGCCTTGGCCTTGTGTACAAAAGAAGCTGTGGCCCAACCACCTAGTGCATTACAGCAGTGCCTGATGGTCTGAGGCACAAGAGGCAGGAGATTCTTGAAAATGCATCCTGGAGATGCTCCTGGTGGATGGCTGCATTGATTGGCAAACCTCACACTGGACTTTAGATACCTTGAATTCTGTGCCTCTCCATTTTTGGTCCTGTAGGACCTTGATTTCCCAGTGAAATACAAAATTTACTATTTAAAACTATCTGATGAGATTACTTTGGACCACAGAGTAACAGTCCAGTTTTTCCACTTTCTCAGCCCTGTTGAGACGTTTTTGAGGTTGTCTCTGGTTAAGGAGTGGCTTGATATTCCTAAGCAGAATCCGGCAGTTATAGCCCCGTTTCTGGAGATGTTCATGCACAGTGCCCTCAGTCCACTTCTTGTAAAGCTCTCCCAAGTTCTTAAATTAACTATCCTTAACAATCCTCTCAAGGTTGTGGTCATCCCTGTTGCTCATGCACATTTTTCATACCACATTTCCCCTTCCAGTCAACTTTCCCTAAATGTACCTTGATAAAGCAGTCTCATTTGTTATTCTGAACAAAAATAAAAATCCCTGTTCCTCTTTAAGTGGTGCAGCAGTTACATTCCACACTTGCTCAGGTAACTTGCTGAACCATCAGGCTAGTATTAAAGAACAGTATTGACTTACATTTATATGTTGTTCAGCACAATAAAAAAAAAAGTCATTACTTTCTGTTAACCTACAGAAATAGGTTTACTGGACAGATAACCTGAATTCTATGTACAGGGGTAAAAGTGATTGAGTTTGTGTGAAGCAGGCAACTATTATCTGTCTGCCTTAATGTATTCAGAAAAACAGTGCCGTTGCAGGACTGACTCAGGATTCACTGGACGCAGTAACTGAAGATGCTAGAAAACTGATTGATTAACCCTAGAAAATGAGCAATTCAGGCTAGTGTGATATTTACCTTTTTTTTTTTTGTTTTTAAACATTTATTTATTAATGGAGCTGTTTTGAGTTAAATGGTAAAAAGCGTTTTTTAATAGTTTCCTAAAAATATAATTTAAATCATTGTGATTTTAATTTTGCATTATTGTATTTTAAAATGCTTCAGTCAAGAGGACCGGAAAATAACTCTTCTTGTGTGAATGTCTTGTTTTTTCCACTCTTTGTAACCTTATGGTGCCTCTGACGTGTTGGCTGACCTGGATAGACTCACTTTCAACAGACTGTCTTGACTTTACTTGAATTAGATTGTATGTGTAAATCCACGCATTACACCCATTTAAAGCAGGGGATTAGTGTGGCTGCAGTAGTCGAGGGAGAAGCAGGCTAAGGTTGTGTGCAAAGACAACACCAGCTCATAGACCACTAGGCACCTAAGTAAGCAATTAAAGAGGAAACGAGAGGGAATTACTAAAATGTTTTCATTTTACTGCCTTACATGTGTGAAATACTCAGAACACAAGCTTTGTGTGTGTGTGTGTTTTGAGAGGACAAGTTGTTTTTACATACACATTAACTTTTTTTTTTTTGTTGACTTGCAAAAACATAACATGTTTAAAATAAGGAAGCCCACACACTTTATTCCCTTGTTGTGATTAAATGAAAGATTTCACTGTTTAAACTTACTTCGAGGAAAAAAGATGTATGCTTGTGTCTGTAGTTTATAAAAGAAAGCAGTTGTCACTAAGTGTTTTTTCTTTTCTATAAATTTATTGTACTAGTAATTCAAAATTTTAAAAGAAGACAAGAAATTCTCAAAAGCCCTTGAATTATAAGGTGTACAGAAGTGCAGTCCTGCAGTATGTATTTCTTTACTTTGTGAAGATTAATTTTTTTTATCTGCATTTATCAGATTTATTCCATTTTCAGCAGCACACAATGTTTGCATTATCGCACACTCACTAGCTGGACGGATGAAAGAAAGACAGCTACGCTCCCCGAGAGAAGGCTGTGGAAATTGGTGGTCTATTCTGATTTTAGTCTGAACATCTCACTGAAGGTGCCATTACCCCTTAACAGGCTCCTGAGGTCAATTTCAAATACACATTCAAGGCCATACCTGCCTGTGACATGTAAGGTCCACTGATTACATTAACAGCCAGTCAGAGTCATGTTCACAAAGAATACTTTATTGTAAAAAGTAGTTCAGGCTACACAATGCAACCATGATATTTTGAAGTCTCACCATGCGTTGATTTTAATACTGTTTTCAGTCACATACAAACCATTTAGTTTTACACATAGAACTGATAGTAGATGACCTTTTAGATGATTTTATTTTTTATTTACATTTGGTCTAGAGCTAAATTATAAAGTTTACATTCTTCTTAGTCCTTGAACTGGGACAGTTCAGGCACAGAAACCTGCAATGACCAAAAAAAAGGAGGTTATTAGACAGTATACTGATTTTAGTTACATTGTCATCTCATCAATAGTCATTTGACAAGCATTATTTACAGAATAGTTCATGAACATAATTTAATATCTTCGTTGTGCTAGATCAGCTGAAAATTATAATGGATGAAAGGGAGGGAAAAAAATCTACCATTATGTGAGACCCTCCTGTATTTGCCCAGAAAGCAGATTTCCTGTTTCTTCTGGGTCACAATCTTCTGGTCCTCTGGCCTCAGGCCAGTAGGGTGACGGGAGAAAACGAAGGAATAGCCGTCAAGGCAGGTACCATCAGTGTCCTGCTGTCTGCAGGCATAGTGGATGGCATAGTTGTCATAGTCTGTGTCAACGATCCAGTGGTCATCGTCTGGCAAAAAGATCACAAACAAGATAAGAGTGGTCACTGAACTGTGGGGAGTAAGCAGAGCTGCATTGTGTAATACAGAGTAGAAACATATCTTTTGCACACCCCTTAAATTATGTTTTAAATTATCCTCAGTGTGAAATACCCAAAAGACTGTTTAATAACAAGTGGCGAACTGTATTCATGCAACGGATTAAAAAACAAGGAATCTGAGATACTCTATGCCATCATGCAAAATGCAATGCAAAACGTTGTTAGACAAGCATTGTCTTAGGGTAAATACTTCAGGTTTAGCTTACATCCAGTCTGGAGGTATGCAGCTGCGCCCCAGTATCTCAGCTTGAATTTTGCTGGGTCTGGGGTCTCCTCTAATGAGCCAAACATGTTGGCACATGTCTCCCAGTTGCTGTGTAAAATAATCAGTTTACTTAGCTTGTATTAAAAAGTGCAATAGACAGAAATCTTACTCTGAAACTCTCTGTAACTTACTTGAGAATGATGACTCTGCCAACAGCAGTGGCTGTCATTCTGCCTTCTTCGTCCACCATGTAGTTGGCAATAACATTATCCAGAAGGAAAAGCCCCACTGGGTCTTTTTTTGCGACAGCATACCATGTTCCTGAGAACTGCAAGAGGAAAGACTCTAGTCAGACAAAATGCTCAAAATGCAATTTAATTACTTTCATTGAAGTAATTCATAAAATACATTACCCTGTATTTGTCAAAGTTGTCTTTGACAGGAATGTTGCTGACCACACACTCTTGTGCCCAGCCTGTTGCCAGGACACACAAAATCACAAAGGACCTCAGCATGCTGTTGTCTGCTGTATCTGCAAAGACAGGACAAATAATAAAAACCAAAACCCCTTTGAAATAAGTCCATTTCAGTGCGATCTTCGAAGACCATTATAAAGTAGACTCTCTGTACACATTCCGTCTTGTTTATCCTGTAAGTAGAAAATAACCTAAAGACTAGCTTGATAGACTTTTTTCCCTCCAGATGTTTCCTAAAAATAACACAAGCCCATACCTTTTGAAACTGTACTGGATGAGTATCAGTGCAGCTGTGTCTTGGTTATTACGCTTGGAGCTTAAATAGGGCCTCTACCCACCTGCAAGCAATTTCGCAATCCCACCCTCTAAATTATCTTCCCTCCAATGTTTTTTTCCCCCATTGGATTGTTTTTTTTGTTTTTTTACATAACTGCAGGAGTCTTGTGTCCAACAAAGCCCGACCCCCAGAACCTCCTCAAAATGCTGTTGTGTAACTGAGTTGCGAAAGAATCTTAAAGAGAAGAAAAACATCTGGAACATATACACTGTATATGACTTGATTATGTCTACTGACACTTCCACAGCTATGCATGTGATCTAGTTATTTTTTTGTACCTTACTTATAGATAAAATAAACAACTGTGAACATGTTCACTTTCTCAAAGTTTGACATCACATTACTTTTTAAACTGGACTGGTGAAAATCAGTGAACTGATCAGAAGGCCTCTAGTTTTTGATGTCTTGTTTTAGTCATTCTTTGTCATGCACATACACTATTTTTTTTATAAACAAAACATATTTTTAATTATCTGGTCTAGGTCCTCAGCTGTGTGCTAAATTCTTTTTGCACCGAGTTCTTTTTGCACCTCACTCGGGTGACCCACATGTGGCTGGGGTCCAGTATTCTTGTCTGCCGTTTGTTAGCTCTGAGTAAAGTTTATTGGTTTTTCCTCTTCCAATGACCTGGGTAAAGGGCCCCATCTCAACTTGACAAATTGCACACAAACGTCTTATGCAACCTGGCTGAGAGACGAAAACACACACCATGTGTGCACAAACCTCTCTGAACATGCCTTGGAACTAAATGTAGTTTTCTGTGCTGTAGATAATGTTTTTCTTGCTGTGCGAAGGCTTAGCTTGAAAGTTTTGTTAGCCTCATTCCCTCAAGCTCTGTTTGCCCCTTCCCCTCAATCCTCCTTAGTTTTGCCCTCAGCCAAAGGGGCGTGGCTTTAGATTTACAGGCTTTCTTTTAGGGTAATGGAATGCTGCGGGTGCTATGGAAAAAAATGCTGTGCATGTTCTGGCAAAGACAGTAGTTTGAAACCTTGCACATTTTACCCACTTTGCAGAGAAACCCATTCAGTGTTTTTAACACCTCTACATCCATTTTAGCACGATGGCAGTGTGTTAATCTATAAATCATTTTTAGAAGACATACTATTTTACAGCAGTTGCCTTAGTTTCCCAACTGATTACAGAACATTATTAGTTTTGGTTCTGCATTATACACTTTTCATTCAAAGCATCACATTTACTCTATGCAAATGTGCATTTCCAAATGAATACATTATAATGCAAGGACTGCCAAAAGAAAATCCATTTAAAGACAAAAATGTGATGTAATATACTGCTCATGTGCAGGCGTTATATATTTTTTTTAATTTATTTATTTTTTTGGTCCACCTGGTAACCTTTGACGTGTAACCAATCTACTGTGCCAAAAGCCTCTTCAAGGGAGGACATCCTAGTAATCACTTTTACTTAATCCTGGATTTGTTGCGCCAAGTATAAGAGTTGCAGAGCTTTTTGCGGTCCGACTTTGGTCCAGTCTCTTCTTCCCATCAAAGACTGAAAAAAAAAACCGTAATTGACCTCTTTTTTTTATATTCAGCACACTTAATCCTATTGTTGGAAATAGATGGTGGCCACCCTCTAGCAGACACTGTGAAAAAAGATAAACATAGCACTCTTCAGCTCACTGTAGGGCTTAAGGCCAGAAAAGGCCAGCGCATTTCTTGGCAAGTTTTTTTGAGGACAGCAGTAATCCAAAGTAGCTTTTTATCCTTAAGCATACTACCAACCTGAAACAGTTAAAAACTAGGGTTTAAATTATACTCTAGATTTCTACAGCAAAAACACATTCTGGTTTAAACTTATCCCTGTTTGTTAGGTTATTCAATTAGGTTATTCTCCTAGTGCATAGGTATGTACTGTTCTTCAGGTATCTAGAAACAACCCCATTTCTTCACCTTACTCCAGCCTTTTTTCCCCCAGCATACCACTGACTTCTCTATGGAAAGAACAATATTCTTAAACTACAATGTCTCACCTTGAACCAATAAGGCTTGCGTTGTTGCAGTTCATTAATGGTTTAGCTGGATTTGCAGACAGTTTGCCTGATGTGTCATATGATCTATTGCATTATGTGATACTTCAAGACATTTTTCTGCAGCATAAAACAAGAGACTCTGCTTCTGATTGGATTGTCTAATATAAAATAATCAGCATGCGGGATTTGCAGGTTAAGAAAGCTTAGGCGGGGTTTAATGTCATGACGTCACCTTAATTAGCGGCCACTTTGATCCTTTCAGCCCTGTAAGCCACTGTATAGTCTGCCAGCTTACCAGAGAAAATCAGGAGGCTTTTCTTTTGTGGTTGATACAGCACTGCAGTGGAGGATGCAGCTCGGTGGCCACTGAGGTACCTGTGCTTTCTTTCTGCCTTTCTGTGGGTGATGCATTCCTAAGAGGAACATCCTTTTATACCATAAGAAGAGTACACAACTGAAACAAAATGGCAGACAAGGACAGTGTGGAAAAGTATTTGGAGAACAACCCTCAGTTTGCCAAAGAGTATTTTGACAAGAAGTTACGGGTGGAGGCCATCACAGCTGCTTTCACTGAAAAGCTTGACATCAAAGACCCATCCTCGTACAAAGATGTGTCTCAGATACAGGAGGCTACCATTATATTCGACCTGATCAAGGACCTGCAGACTGAGCAGGTCATGGAGAAGAGCATGCACAAGGTCCTGCAACGGATATGCATGTTAGTCAACGCAGACCGCTGCAGCTACTTCATACTGCGAGCTAGAAATGGAATCCCGGAGCTGGCCACATGTCTTTTTGATGTTACCCCTACCTCCAAATTTGAGACCAACCTAGTAAACCCATCGGCTGAAATTGTCTTCCCCACTGATATTGGCATCGTTGGACAAATAGCCACAAACAAAAAAGGAGTTAACATTCCTGACATGAAGCAGGTAAGTGGAACACTCTACAATTCAGTTTAGTCCAGCTGTTTGTTTGTTTGGTTTAGTTAGTGGGAAAGATTATATATGGAAAAACTGCTGTCATCTTGGATTCACCTTTTGGCAATGCATACCTTAAAACTCAGTGTCACTGATTCATTTATGGCCTCTTTGTAATAACCATACCATATGTTCTTTATCAGAAATCAATGATTGATGGTACCAGATGTATGATTGATGAATGATTTTAAATGATTTCCTTTAAAGAAAGCATCATTGGAATGTATGTATAATTCTGGAATATTGGAACTGAAATTCATTATACATTAGGACAAACTATTATTTGCTGCAAAATGGTTTACACCCACCTGTGCCCTATTACATAATGAAAGTGAAAGGAGCACTGTAAAAGGATTCGGACAATTAAATGGCAAGTCAAGCTGATTAAGAACTTTTAGAGTCACAGCCACAAGACTTAAATAGTCACTAGACTAAAATAGAGCAGATTAGATTACAGACTTGGACTTCTTGTATTATTATTCTAAATAAATGACAGTGATAATGTAGCAGTTGTTCTCTTACACACACATGAAGAAGAACGATAATACAGATAAAGAAAATAATAATATTATATTAAAAAAAATATAAAAAATAATAAATTAATTTTAATCCCTCCATTAAAAACCAAAGCTATAGGCTCAGTCATATGTGCTTTATCTCTAGATAGCAAAATACGAAAGAGCCAGGAACTACAGTTTCTAATCTTTGCCAGTTTAGTCATAAAGACTTTTCCATAGCAGATTTCAATAATCTTTCTTTTTGTTCAATTGTATTTGGTTGTTATATGTAAGTATGAAGGTACTTCCCTTATATTTATTCAGTGCAAGACTTTTTACAGGCAAGTTCAATCTTAAAAATCTTGTTAATGTTACTTAATGTTAAGAGGTAACTATCACTGACCAATTATAATTAGTTATTTTTAAGTTAATTCAGTTTAATGAACGCTCAGTTGATGATTTTTCCTGTTTTTTCAAGAACCCCAAGTTCAGTGACTTTGTGGATAAGCAAACAGGATATACTACCAAAAATATGCTGGCAGCTCCCATTTTGAGTGGAAAGGATCCTCTTGGAGTCGTCATGGCACTGAACAAAGTTGGAGGCACGGAATTCACCAAAGCTGATGAGGATGTAAGCACAGAGAGGTTGGAATTTGTATCTTTGAACAGCCCTCTGAAACCGTCCAGAACAGGAACACTACACAGAGTCACCTTTAGCAATCAGTTGACACAATCATGTAACTTCAAAACAACCTCTTGAATTGCTTTTAACATATTAAAGCACTAAACTAGAAAAGCGGGTTACTAAAACTTCACACACCAGAAAAAGTCCCAGTAAATGTCTTTTTACAAGTCACAGCAGAAACTTGGCACCCTCAACTTTCCTGGCCCTTATGCCAGTATAATAAATGGTTTTATGATTAAAGAGGTGACACATCCATGAAGGAAAATATTAGCAATATATTTACATGAAGTTTGTTTTCTTCCAAGCTCTTCAACAAGTACCTAAACTTTGCCACAGCCGTTGCTCTTCAGCATCACACCAATTACATGTGGAATGTGGAATCCAGAAGAAGTCAGGTAACTCTCTAATCTTTAATGTATGACTAATTCTAAAAGTCTAAATGAAAGTGGCATCACATTTTCCTTTTTCTGATACACCAGGTTCTTCTCTGGTCTGCTAGCAAAGTGTTTGAAGAACTGACAGACATTGAGCGACAGTTCCACAAAGCTCTGTACACTGTGAGGACCTACCTCCAATGCGAAAGGTACTCTGTGGGGCTACTGGACATGACCAAAGAGAAGGTTTGTAGTTCAGTCAGGCACCACTGAATATTAGAAAGGATTTATGAAAAAGTATTCCACTGCAGATTTCTTTTGTGTCATACTGCTGTTTCAGGAATTCTATGATGAGTGGCCAGTTAAACTTGGTGATGTGGAACCATACAAGGGTCCCAAGACACCTGATGGCAGGGCAAGTGTTTTTTCTCTGACATCTAAACCTTTTCAGTCATTGTGGATTCAGAATTATTCTGTGTAACATTTCCTATGTGTTCTTCACAGGAAGTCAACTTCTACAAAATCATCGATTATCTCTTGGAGGCTAAGGAAGAGATTAAAGTCATACCGTAAGTTCCTGGAGGTTGACCATTATATGGACTACATCATAACTCGCGTTCAGCCACACTGAGAGAAATCATGAATCAAATATATTACATCAAAACAACTATTTCTCTAGTTTTTTCCTTTTTTGGCAAGAATTGTGTTGAATTGTGTTGATGTGCTTTCTTCAAGCGGAGCTGATGTGCACATTTCCATCCAAACAACAATTTTCTATGCATGTACTAAGTCTTGGTTTAGGTTGCTTTTTTTCTTGTGGCAGGTCACCCCCTGTAGACCACTGGGCCCTTGTTAGTGGGCTCCCAACCTATGTGGCTGAGAATGGCTTTGTGAGTTCTTTCCAGTCCAAAAATATTCTCTTACACACAGCTTATAGTAATTTGGTTCTTAGCTGACAGACTGCATTTCTATGACTTATAATAGTTACATAAAAATTATTAACTGATTAACCATTTAATACATACTGTGAAAGTCTCTGTGATAAGCAAAGGGTTAATGATACATGTTTTCCATTTACAGATTTGTAATATGATGAACGTTGCTGCTGATGAATACTTCACATTCCAGGTGGGGTTCACAAAACACAACTTGTAGGATTTTAAGGACTCTCCCTCTGAACCCTGTCCATTAAACAAAAATGCCACTTTGTAATTTTAAAACATCTGTAAAATAAAACTGATGGTAAATATGATGGGTATATTACTGTTGTGCATATTTTAGTATGCTGTGTCGCACTAGGTCTGGCTTTAAAATGGGACCTATATCAATGAGCACAATAAAATCAGCACAGTCACTCAAATTCCTTTATTTTCTCTCAGGGTCTCTAATCCCATGATTCCTAACTGTGACCCTGAAAAAACCCTACCCTGTACAATGTAGCATTTTTCCTCAACTAACACAATCACTTTCACATAAGAAATGCATATTATCAGCTTAGCTGGATCTGATGTTTTGGAGCAGGAAAAGAACCTCTATGCAGGAAAGGGGCTTCTAGGAACAGGGAATCACAGCTTGCACCAACCATAACAGCATGTTTTTACCCAATCTAGAAAGAAGCTGTTGATGAGACAGGCTTTGTCATCAAGAATGTTTTGTCCCTTCCTATTGTCAACAAAAAAGAGGAAATTGTGGGCATTGCCACTTTCTTCAACCGAAAAGATGGAAAGCCATTTGATGAGCCAGATGAGCAGATCACTGAGGTGAGGCCTTCTCCACAGCTGTTTTTTCTTGATACAATTCATCTGGCTCTTTGCTCTTTTGCACAAATGGTTTCTGGATCTTCAAAATCATCTTGCAGGCCCTAACACAGTTCCTGGGATGGTCTGTGCTTAACTGTGACACATATGACAAACTAAACAAAACAGAGTGGAAGAGAGAGATTGCACAGGAGATGCTGATGTACCAAACTAGAGCAACCCTGGCAGAGGTCCAGGAGATTCTGGTAGGGGCACTGCTTGATGAGTTCTATTTTGAAGTCAAGTCAATGTTACTGCAGTCATACGACATGTATTCTTGATCTTTGCTTTCCAGAACACTAGGGAGAAATTTGACAGCGAACCAGAGGACTGCGATCAGAAAGAGATGTACAAACTCTTGGTAAAATGTTTTGTTCCTTACTTAAGAGGCAGCTTATTTCTTGTTACCATGAACTCAGTAGTCATGTAAATAATTAATTCTGGTCCTGGAGGCACCCTGCCCTACACGTTTTAGTGGATCCGCTGTTTTAACACACCTGAATCAGGCGTGGACGAGCAGGGAAAGTGCTAAAACGGGCAGGGAATGGTGCCTTAAAGATCAGGGTTAAGAAGTACTGCATTAGCTAACTATGTAAACTTACATAACCATAAGCTCATATAAGCTCAAAATACTATACTCAACAGTTTTGTCTAATAATGTATGGCGATGGCTGGTAGCCGACCACCACAAACGGTGAAAAGTAAATAAATAAGAATTTATTCTAAACAATTAATTATTAAAAACAGTATCGATTAATGATAAAAGTCCTTCACATGCCAGACAAGGACATGGTTAAGGTTCTAAAAAAATATGTAGATCACTGATCTGGAGGATTCATCAGTTTACCCACAGTCTTTTTAATGTTATATTATTTCCTAAATGTCCTCATCAGCATGAAAGCAAGTTCTTACAGTCACACTTCATGTGTATGATCTTAATTACTGATGTCCTTTCAAAAACATGTGAATTATCTTACACCATGCCCCTCCACAGAGAGCAAACATACCTGAAGCCAAGGATGTCGACCTGCTGGAATTCCACTTCAGTGACTTTCCTTTATCCGAGTTTGACCTTATCAAGTGTGGTATTCGCTGCTTCTTTGAACTGGGTGTAGTGGAAAAGTTCAAAGTACCAGCAGAGGTTAGAAATGTTTGGTTTTAATGTCTTTTAATTGTTACAAAATATACTGTGATTGTAAACACATCAATTGTACAGTAAAATTATAGAGACAACCATGTCCATTTCCACTGTCCCATAATAACTGGGTGCATTTTAAAGTCTGTAAATTTGATTCAGAAATAGAGCCATGTAGTGGCATAAAGGTGTTATGCTTCCTTTTAGATTCTGACCAGATGGATGTATACAGTCAGGAAAGGTTACAGAGACATTACTTACCATAACTGGAGGCATGGCTTCAATGTGGGCCAAACCATGTTCTGTTTATTGCAGGTAAGTTGAGCAGCCCTGTTTCAATGCCAACCTTAATCCACAGCAGTTTTAGTGCCAGTTTTTTTAAAAGCGGTCCCAGGATCGGCATGGTAGAGCATCTAAATCAGTGACAGCCCTAAATCCCCCTGTAGTGCCAACACGTGTCTGTTCTTTAATTACTAGTGATGACTGTGGGGCAAAATCTTAACTGCTTAGTGGTCTCTGGTGTGTCTGTGTGTCATTTGTATTTGATTATCCAGTGCAGATACACGACTGAAACTGGACTGATTCACAGAAGGAAAACAAGCCAGTTTGGCAGTCAGAAATGTCAAAAAAACAAAGTGAACTAACCCTCAGATTGAACAGTCACTCGTACACGATCACAAGTTTGAAGAGATCAGGGTCCGACCTTGATCACTTCAAACACGTGTCCCGCGTACTGGGTGCAAGTTCAGATAAGTACAGATCTCTCAGGCGAAATTAGTAAGTGTAGGTTCAAACAACCATTGGATTGTTCCTGTCATGTATGCATATCCTCCTGATTTGTGCCTCTCCATAAACAGACTGGAAAGCTGAGAAAATACTACTCAGACCTTGATGCCTTTGCAATGGTAGCAGCTGCTTTTTGTCACGACATTGACCACAGGGGTACCAACAATCTCTACCAGACAAAGTACGAAATTAGTAGTTCTTTTATTTATACTACTTTTTTATTCACCACAAATACCACCTGATTTGTCATGGATTTGTTCAGAATCCTTGTATTTTAATCATAGGAGTGCAGCACCTTTGGCCAAGCTTCATGGATCCTCCATCTTGGAGAGACACCATCTTGAGTATAGCAAGACTCTAATGGGAGAAGAGGTTTGCAACTATTGTCAATATGTTATGTGTTAAAGCTTTTTTCCTCATTTCTTACTATTCTAAGATATGATCCACCTCACCATGTTTTTCATCCTCTGCAGAACTTAAACATTTTCCAGAGTCTACAAAAACGACAGTTTGAAACTGTACAGCACTTACATGATGTTTGCATCATTGCCACTGATCTGGCTTTGTATTTCAAGTAAACTCTGTTTCTCTGATTTATCTCAATTCAATTTAAAAAGAGCTGGTGGATTTGGATGCTCTGATGACGTTTCTGTACTTCACAGGAAAAGAACTATGTTCCAGAAAATTGTTGATGCCACAGAACCAATGACAGATGAAAAGGAAGCTATCAACTATGTATCCAACAACCCTATCAGGAAGGAAATTATCATGTAATTGATATTTGATTAAACTTGCACTCCTAAATAATCACACTGTGCATGTGTGTATAGATACAGTCATTAACCCTCATTCATCTAAGCTGATATGCAGTCTAAGAGGAACTAAACGCTAGGCTGTTTCATGAACAGTCCATACAGACTTGTTAATGAATGTTAATTTCTATATACATGCACACTGATAAAAACACATTCTGAGACAGTTATCTTAATGTTTCAGTTTAAGCTATGTTACACTCTTCTTTTTCTTCCTACTGTTTCTAAAACAATTAACTACCATTGCCTGCTCTTCTGCTGTAATAATGTAGCCCCAGCAATTTCCAACATTTACAGGACTTAGTAGGTGTTATTTTTATGGATTAGAAGCTGATTTACCTCTCCTGCTGCAGCCTTGATGGTGTGTTTGATGTAGCAGGGGCTAAGTTCCATGTACCCCTCTTCATTTTTACTCATATAGGGCAATGATGATGACTGGCTGTGACTTGTCTGCCATCACAAAGCCATGGGAGGTCCAAAGCAAGGTTTGCACTTTTTTTTTGGCCGTAGTTTTGCAGCAGTGTGATTCCTGAAGACAGAAGCCAGTTTGTATACCAGCTATTCAAACAGTCTTTCTTTTTTACCCAAGGTGGCTCTGATGGTAGCTGCTGAATTCTGGGAGCAGGGAGACCTGGAGAGGACTGTGCTTGACCAAGAGCCAATTGTTAGTGCCTGGAACTCAATGAATCTACTCACTCTAGTCTTTTGTACAGTACTGTGCAAAGGAAATGTTCTTCTTTAGAAGAAGGAGGTTTGGTTAGTGATGTCAGTGTCCTGCAGCTATTACGCATAAACTCCACAAGCAGCACACCTGATTTAATTTATTAAAGGACTGATTATCAAAGCCAAGTACAAATACTGGGCTTTGTAAAGGAGAGCTTTGGGAATGGTTAAGTTAGCATACACACAAAATCATTTGCTGGTTGTTTGCAGGCTTTGCACATTACTGTATACTGACACCTTAATCTTTTAAGTACCTTGTGTAAACCAAACGTAAATGTGATAAATCTTCTCTTAGCCTATGATGGACAGGAATAAGAAGGATGAGCTGCCCAAGATGCAATGCGGTTTCATAGATTTTGTGTGCTCCTTCGTCTACAAAGTAAGTTCACCCTTTTCTGGTAATGAGATGCTATTCGGCTGTTTAGTCAAAACATACATCTGCTTTTAGCACCAATGCACATATTCTCAGGTTGAACATCTGTACAAGCTGTTGCACTCTAGAGCTTGTGTTTCCAATAAAAGAATGCTTTCTCCCACATAGGAATTTTCAAGGTTCCATAAGGAGATCACACCCATGTTTGATGGCCTGAACAACAACAGGGCCCACTGGAAAGAGCTTGCTGATGTTTATCAAGCCAAACTAGATGCCATTGCTAATGAGAAGAAGAAACTGGAGGAAGCAGAGACTAAAAAAGGTCATTTTAAAATCACATTATATGTATGCCAACATGTAAATAGCAGTCCTAGGAGCTTGTGACACATGGGTATATAGTGTGATTTTTAAAACATTAATTGCATCCCTATTTAAACTCAGAGGAAAGAAGACAGGAGCAAACTAGAAATTTGTGCTAGTTTCTGAGGTGAGCAGACAAGAACTCCAACTCAAGCTGTAACTTATTTTTCTTTCTTTTTGAACAGAAGAGGGGGAAGGAGGGAAGTCCAAAACCTGCACAATATTTTAAATACGCAGAAGTTGGAGAGAGAGCTTAATCACCGTGTCACAAACGCCAGCAGGTGCAAAGTGCTCCTTTTTGGACCATGTGACTTTCAAAAGATTTTTCACCACTCTCTCTTTCTGTGACATTCAAGGAAACAATAAATCCATCCATCATGGATGAAAGGATTGACTCTATGCACAACTTCTCTTGTGAAAGGTGTGTCAGCACAGAACACCTGCAATACTTGAACACACATGGTCTAATGTTTGTTTCCCTGTGTTTTTTCCCATGCTGTATGATTTGTTCATACGTAAGGGAGACAGGCTGCAGCACTTGTAGCAACTGTTGCATTTGTCCAGATGGCTTATGCACATTATGCACAAGAAATGTTTAAGGCACTATTGTTTAGCCAGTAACAGTTTTGAGTATCTGTAAGTTTTGAAAGGAAATAATTCCTGTCAAAGCAATTTACATCCATTACACTTAATGAGTCTTGAGTTCAAACAGGTTCTGTTATTTGCACATGGAGCAACTCATTGACAGCAAGTACCAAACAAGGGCCAGTTTTACTAATTAAAATGTATTTAGCACATTTCAAAACTATATTAGAAATTATATTGTGTTTTACAAAGGAATGGCCATGAAGACATCGACATGCTCTTGATTTTATTTAAGCTTTCTCACTTGCCTAGTTGTTGGTTAGATACATGCACTTTTTATTTTGAGGATACCCAGGATGTTGAAAATGCTTCAAATAAAGATTTGAACACTACTCTAAATTATACCACTATGCAGGTGACACTAATTAGCTCCTATAGAATAATACACCTGACTTGTCATGCACGGATAATAACTGAGACAATATATTTTTGAACCACTGTTAATTGTGAACCTACCTTTTCTACACTTTTGTCATTAGAAGTCATGAAACTGAAAATATGATCTATGCCAAGCCAGGCAGCACAACATATTTATTTTAGAATCACTGTTCATGGCATTTTTGTGTTTGACAGTGCAGCAGAGTTGTAACATTGTAACCAAATATATGATCTTCCACTTTGACTTTTTAATGTAAATGTTTAAATGTAAAGTTTTCGCTTAATCACAACAAATATAACAGGACGTACGTATTACACAGAATGTACTTTTATGATGAAGCATGTTTCCCCAAAGGGAAATCTGGAAATAATTTGGACGGATTTATAGTAAAATCACCTAAAAGGAAATGGGATATTAAAGGGATAATCTTACTGAACTACAGTTTGCAATACTAAGGTATTGCAAGAAGACTGAACTGAGTTTGTGAGGTTGAGAGTTTTTTATATTTAAAAATAATAACTATATACTGTAACATGGGTTCCGAAAGGATCTTCATGTTTTCCACGAGCTGGAGTATATAGCTAACAATCACATACAGATCAGTCAAAGATGATTTATTTATTTTTGGTCATTTCTGAGGAAAAGGGATTGACTTACCAGTAAAACAAAACTGGTAGAATAAAAAAACAGGGAAAGGAAAGTTTGTGTTGGAACGGCACCAACACAAATGTAGATTTAAACTTATAAATGTCTTTTCCAACCCACATCCTGCTGGATCGGAAAATAGTGCTTTAAAGTCATTGTCAAACACAACGCTAGAAACCCCCTCCTATTATGCAATATAGGCCTAGCGTCAACAAGAATCAGTATAGAATGGGAAATGGTAAATGAATATAAACAGGTCTATGCTGCCTCTCTACATTCTGAAGCTAGAACCCTTTCATATTTAAAGACAGATCAGACAGAAGGGGCTGTGATAAGAGCAAAAAAAGTTTATTTCACTGAATGGGCATGGACTGTATACATTCTGTGGTTGTCATATGTGCTAGCCACTGTGACATGTGCTACCATCCTCCTGAAAGACTGTAGAATCTACATCCAGTGTCCTCTTATTTAATGGACTCTGTTGCATGTTTAAAATGCTGTAAATTATATCATGAAAACAAATAAACACATTCAAATGTCTCATGTTCCAAGGATCACTGTCTTGTATTTACCATAGTGCCAATTACAGTAATTTCATGCTGTTTCTGGCTATTTCTGTCAGGTTCTTTATAGGATACTTGGAGAACTAAGAGTACTTTTAAACACTGGCTAGCCCCTTGACTTCATCAGGGAAAGATTAGTTAATAAAGCTGGATCAACCCTTGGTTAAGAGGCTCAGGTAACTGGCTAGCAGCCAAGATTGGTTCAGGGGGAAAAGCTGGTGGTTCACCTTACAGCTTAATTTTTAATCGACATAAAAAGTAACTGCCAAATACGAGGAAAGCAGTCTGGCTTGCTGCAAAAAAATATTACATGTGCTTATTAAATGACCTCTGAAGAGAAGCATAATGGGTCAGAACTCTTCTTCTGGGATTGTTGTTATCTCTTTTTCCAACCATGGACTTTAGGGTTATCTGGTGCTTCTAAAGTCATCTGAAAAGTCACTGTGATTTTTGTGGGATTGTATATTGATTACTCACATTTAGTACTTAACACATTACTACTCTGAGCTTGAGAATCTATTTGGAATCTCTCTTTCCTATGCATACAGAAAGTATATGAACTTTCCCCTTAAATGTTCTTATCCAAAGCTGTTGGAACTAATTTCCAAGCTAAACATGCAGACCATTAGGAAGCTAAACAATAACCAAAAAGAGAAGTTTTTATTCAAACCATACACCAATCTTGGACCAGCATTCAATATCATAGACAATATAGTTACGTTTCCAAGTCCACATAGTTTAGAGAAAAGAGCTCTAGTCATTCTGACTGTGTGCTCAGAGAAACATGTCCTCAAAGTACTCGTCAAACTCCTCCTCCCTGGAAGATAAGAAACAGTTTTTTTGGTAAAACTATCTATCTAGTCACAGTGCAGCACAGGACACATGTGCGAGACATAGGTGGCACTAGATCACGCACAAGTAATTAACACAGGCTTACCGTGACTTTTCCCCCACAGTAGGAGCTGGGCCTCTCCAATGCTCAGACTCTGAGGGGCCCTCATCACCCCCCTGATTTTCTGAGTCTACGGGACGAAAAGAAAAAAAACAAAACAAAAAAAAGATTTGCATTATACTATTATATGTACAGTAATGTTGTGATACGCTTACCACTCACTACTGTAAAACAGGCTGATCAATGGAAAAATGGGAGTAACCATGACTCGTCACTAAAGATGACCCACTACCATTCTGAGTGACTCCATGACAGTCTGGCATAATACTATTGCAGTTTTTGGCAACGTTTATGCCAATGCTCATTGTCATAACACTAAAGAGGTTACTGTCTATCCATTATTCTTGCAAACTGGGTTGACTGGGTACATGCATTTCATGCAATAAATTAAATGACTGCGTGATTTGTGGTCACAACAAAGAAGATACCTTTGTCGGTCTCTGTAGAATCTTCTGAACTTGAGGAAGAGTATTCTGTTGACAGAAAAAATTGGGTCACACTAAAACTACTGCATAACTGATTCAAGTTTTGACATAAGCCATAACTGTCCTTTTAAAGTATTATCTGAATGTCATTGTAACATTTTTTAATGTTAAAGCATTGGTTGCAACATGCTCAGCAATATGTATGAACAGATCCCCTTTCATAGATATAAGAGAAAATATCACAGGTCTAGGCTGGTACTGGAATGCTGCCAGCTGTATTTTTCAGAAACTGCAGTACGGTTCTTGTATGAATCTGCCTATGTGCACTGTCAGGAGTGCTCTGCCCCTAAGCAAAGTATTGTGTGAACTCTAAAACAGTAACATACAGTGTTACATAGAGAACATACAGGGGCCTTACTATAATTGGGCAAAGTTTTAAAAGGTAAATGGTAACTAATAAGTCTTGCCATTTAGTGCCTTTCTGTGTTTGTGTTTCTTCTTTTGTTTATGTTTCTTAGAATGGGATGATGCCCTGCACTTCTTTGTCTGTGGCTCATGACGGTTTTCTTTTGGTCTCTGTTTTTTACTAACTTTGACCTCCTTTCTCCTGGAAGACAAACATAAAACAGCTTAACACTTAAAACGAACATTCAAGCCAACACTGCCACAATGGCTAACGAAAAAAAGTGGAAAACAACTGTGCTAACATTAAAAAAAAATTTAGCCTTACTTGTGGTGATAGTTTAGCTTAAAGGAGCATTCTGGACAAAGACCTAGAGCACAAAATAAACAAGAGAGACTGAAACCAAAATCTGCACAGAAAGAAATTACACAAGAACAACATTTCATGGACACCAAATGCTATTTCATGTAAAGAGAGTATTTGTGTTCTGCCCACATCTGCTACCACATCTGCTACCACATCTGCTTTCCTTTGTAGGTACTGTTGTGATTTTAGACAAGCTTACAGAATGCTAGCAAAAATCTCATTCAAAAAAATGAAAAGTGGTTCTTCAAAATCTGTACTTTCAGTGCATTATTATTTCAAGCAATCATTTCAATTTATGTGAATAGTCACACTGCAAAGATTTTCTGTTGTGTATTTAAGGTTTATAGAGCAATAGGCTAAGGGAAAGTTAATATGATTAGCAGAACATTACCATTACACAGCATCTATTCACATCTATTTTTAATAAACTTTATTAAAGTTGTTTATGGCAGCATCTTACCATGCTTTTGTTTGGAATTATATCTGTAGAAATTTTTATTCAGTAGCTATTTAAGTATGCTTAGGTTAGCTAGTTAACAGCATTAAAACAGCTGGAACCAGTACATTTACTGCTTAGCCTACTAAACACTGTTTAATCACAAATAACACATGAAATTAATAAAAAAGTTTTTAGTACATTTTGGTGTTTTAACAACAGTTGCACACATATTTGACTAAAAGCATGAAAGCTGGAGGAACAACACTGGCGTGAATTAAAGCTGTATTTCTTCATTACTGTCAGTCTTGCCTACAAGCAAGAGGTGGTGGGCAGTGCACATGACCAGGGATGGACACGGATGGTCCTATCTTAAGTCTGTCTTAATAAGATTAACTCCACTTTGGGGCAGGAGACGAGTGAGGGAGAGGATTAATAGAAGCGGAGCTTAGTGGGGGTGCCCAGCTTACGCAGTTTGACCAGGGCGTTCCTCTTCTCACCCTGCTCCACATAGGCAAAGTTAACCTCCCAACTCTTCAAACCCTCCTGCTTCTCACAGCGTTTATTACCACACAGAAACTGGCCTGAAACACATCACAAAAAACACAGTGACCTTAATATTAGGAAAAGCAAAGTGACATGATGATATAACGACATAATGACATAACCAATGAAGAGAGGAGATTTGATAGGGGTTTAGTTCATGTATTTAGTTGATCTTGTGCTCATGAATGAGCTGACAAATTTTGTTAAATAACCATAATCATTTTTTGTAAACAGAAACAGATTTTTGGACTCAATACATAATTGGATGTACCACGACTTTGAAGCATGCCCCTTTGCATGTTACAGTCACTGAACTAGATAAGGTAGATATAGAAGACTTACTGTACTAAGTGTTGTGTTCAACAATTGTTGTAGCGTTTGTAATACTCAATACTAATATATCAATTAAAAGCAAAAAATTTTAGTGATGTAAAACGTGATGCACCAGAGAGTGAGAGAGAGAGATAGAGCGAGAGTGAGAGAGTGCTGCCCTCAGCTGTCCCCTGGCTTGGCCTTTTACCCCAGGACCAGCAACAAGCTGGCTTTAGCCCTGGTTGGCTTAATAGGGAATCCTCCAGATTGCTGCCTATGAGAAAGTGCGTCATTAGGGAGAGCACCATTGCCAGACTTCTCATAGCACACCTTCTGGATCACCATTAGCCTCATCTCACCAGAGCCCTGCACAAAATGGTAGGCAAAAAAAAAAAAAGGAATCTTGCTCATCACTCACTGCAACATCATGCCAACTCCTGCTAAGTTTTGTTCACTTTAAGTGTTTGACAATGTGACCTTTGGATCTGAGGTACAAAGAATTTTGATAAGATACACGTGACCCACAGAGGAAGTTCAGACAAGGCTGAAACCACTGAAGAGAGCCAGCAGGTCTGGAAGAGAGCTGGTGTGCATGCGTGAAGTGGGGGAACGTGATTACACACTGATGTTCTGTAAACTCCAAGAGAAATATTTGCCTTAGCTTTCACTCTGTTGACATTTTATTAAACTTTGATCTGACTAATTCCAAGTCATCAAGTTCGAAATGCCCCATTTTGATGGACTTCTTAATATCAGTGGCATTGACAAGTCAGTCTTAGCTGTTGTTTAATGATTCTGAGGAAGTAAGCATGACTTAGCTGGCCATTATCCTCACGTTGCTTACACAGATTAATTCACTGGTCAATTATCTTGTCTCTGCTGTGACGTACATGTCACTTGGGGCCTCTCTGTTTAGGCTCACTGGAGCCTCTTTCAATTTAAGGCATATGAATCTGGCCAAAAAAACATGTTTAGAGAAATGCTAGAATATGTCAGGGCAACTCTTTGTTAGGCCACACCCCTTATCCTCACCTTCAGAGGTTTGTAAGACAAGATTTCCAATTGTCACCTTAGGGAAGTGGGTGTGCATCAGAACATTGTGATGTATCAATCTAAACATAGTGATTAAACAGTATCAGTTCTAAAATGTCAGAAGTCCAAACCAGTCCAGAAAACACAGCTTGCTGAATTGTTTTTGTTTCTATATTCCTTTAATAGGTAAACATTTTTCTAGTCATATGATTCAGTGCTTTTCAAAAATACATTAATCAAATTATGATAAAATTTTAAGGTGTTGTAATGTGCTATATTGAGTCTCAAATCATAATCAAAAAACGTAATGAAAAACGTGCATCTAATTTTATTCCAAAAATAACACTACTTTTACTAACAAGTACTTTAACCGTAATCTCTGATTTTCTTTGGTGTGTGTATGTGCCATGTTGTTTAATGATAGCTGATGGCAGATGGTGCTGCTCAGACAGCCATGTGTGTGTCTCACACATGCAGAAGTAGCCCAACAAGTCCATTTTTTAAATGATGGTTGTTTATCTATACCTTGACCCACTACTGTGCAACTGCGAACAGCAAAGACAGAAGTAGCATATGAGTATATGATTGGAACCAAAAAAAATCCTGTCAAAAATGTTATTCTATAGAGCAACAGTACTCAATTGCCTGTTATTCATGAAATTAAAAACAGTTGGCCCCAACACCTGGACAAAGTAATTAAACTCTACCACCATCTAGTGGTATAAGTTTTAAGTAGGATGCTAATTTGTTAGTCCAGCAAGAAGGGTTAAAACCTGAAAACATTCATTTGCGGACCAGGGGGACAACTGGAAACAATCAGTACATTGGGAAGAGAGTATCAATTTACTTAAACAATTTAAAGGTTTGTGTCATATTATTTTAAGCATTATTATAGCAGCATTAAGTTCTGGAAACAACACTAAATGAGTAGAATTAGTGCATACATAAATACAATAAATACAATGTAAATAGAATTTTCTTAGATGTCTAAATTTTTTTACACAGTACTGTATGTTACCTGCAATTATATAACCACTATTACTTTTGTGTTTATACACTGCTTCTAAAGCAAAATAAATTCACCATCAGAATAGTTGTATACTAGAATAGTGCACCCAGAAGGAGTTAACTGACTGGAATGAAACTTGGGTGGGTGGGTTTGAGACTGTAAGACATGTGAATAATTAAATTTATTTAATGCTCAGCCATGACATTTGTAAAAATTGGCCTTACTGCTGTATACGACTGAGCCAATTGCCACTATTGCAGAGATTGCAGACATTTTATAATTCATTGCAACCTGGTAACCTTTGTCTTCCTTTTGAATGGCAGTTAAATCCAACACCTCTGTGTGCAGCTATTTTTTTGATGATGAGCGTATAAAATTAACTATTATGGAACAATATATAATTTATATTATTTGATGGGCTTGCATTATAATGAACTTATTTTCACTTTAAAAATCAACAAAATATTTATTTTGGCCAAGGATTCCTAAAGTCAACTAAATATAGGTTTAAATGAGTTCACCAGTAATTTGCTACAGTGGTGCTGACACAAAAAACAAGAAGTAGAAACAAACTACAACATTGTGTGCCCTCCTTAGACACGGATGGTATCAGCATTTAGTGTGTGCTTTAAGAGTGGAAAATCACTGACCTTTTCCTGATATTACTTCATTTTCAATACGCCACCTAAATCCAAACTACAAAAGAGAATATTTTAAATGTTATAGAAGTTTGGCACATCCATAAGAGATATAGAACTTTGAAAGGGAAGGCACCTACCTTATTTTCTTTGTATCTGCTGAGGTCAGCAATACAGTACTCTTTGAAGAGCTTGTCATAATACTTCTTTGCAAGCTCTTTTTCCCTAAAATATGTATCGTAAGTATATCTGTCAAATACTTGTAAAAGTAAAATAATAAAAATGCAATTTAATTAGGAATAAACTTGATTTAAAGGTTATTCAATTTTACCATGTCATATCCTCCTCATCCTCATCTCTCCAGAGAAAGCGATGATTTTCTTTTACTACATCCAAATCAGTCTTATCTGAAGATCTGCATTCAGTTCACATAAAGTTGATTCGTTAAAAAGCAGGCTTTTTAAATGTAAACCAAGGTAAAAGTAGTGCTTCTGCTAGAATAACAGAGTAACATAATCTACTTACGTGGCTCTTTTGAAGTCCTCAAGCTTTCCTCCATAATACAGTACGTAATCACTAACAAACTTCTTGTGTCTATCAAACTAAAGATGCACCATCAAGGATTTTAAAAAAACCTTCAAATCAAGCACTGTATGAGGTTATTACATAGCTTTGGGGTGATCTTTATCAATCACTTTACACTATGAGCTTGGTGCAGGCTTGCTAAATTGTAAACAGCTGTAAGAAAGCACTCTACCATTAAATATAATATGAGCCATTAACCTATACTGAATCAATGCGTAATTTTAACAGACTATATGAATACTAATATATAAATACGTCTTTTACATGATTTGCCTTAAGAACATTAACGCATTAAAATAGTTGTATGAACTGCCTCATGAATCTGTATAAACTCCTTGCTGTTTATTGCTGCTTTCTACATGGCAAGCTCCTGTAAAAAAACAATATGAAGTCAGAAATGTATTGGGAACCATCAAGGATACAGCATTCATTGATATGAGATGATGGCGTCGGTTCCTGGCCTCCTCTCTGTGATAAGATATAAAACAAACATAGCATGGAGCAAGTTAATATACTGTAATTAAAGCAACAATTTGGCAAAAGATCAAATTCAGAAAAATGTATAAATGTAGTGATACATTGCACTGGAGCTACGCGGCTAATACTGCTGACAAATAACAGAAGCTTGTAGCCTCCAGTAAGCATCATGCAAAGTACATTCAGTACTTTGTATTCAGTACAGAACAATAAATTCAGTAGGAACTCTATTACTTTGGCCATACCTGTCCCATTCATCAGCAGCAACATTTCTATGTGCAACCTTGGAGTGTTTTGCCCGCTTGAATGGCTTCTGCATCAGCTCGTTTTCATACTCCCTGCAATACAACACAATGCATCAGTTTATTCTTTTTTTCTACCAGTTGACATTTCTCAGGCACAGCAATGTGAACACATGAACTGCTATTTTTGGAAGACTGTGCTGCAGGTAAAATTCTAATCTACCTATTTACTAATTAATATATATATGAAGAGTATAACTTATATATGTTAATATATATTTAAGTTACACCCTTCGAACAGCAGGCCTGATTTGTTTTAAATTGGGATTTGCATGTAATTGCAATTTCCCACTGTTCCACTGCTTAATGTAACAAAGAAAACAAAAACCATCTAACCGCTTTTGCCCACGTTGTGACGATCCTCCTCCACCTTCATCATCACTGAAATCTGAGTCATATCCACCATGTCCATGCACCTACAGAACAACAGAACATTTAAACACAAAATGATTGGTGCAATAGAAAAATGATGGTATTTATTTTAAAGGAACACTGACAACAATGCTTTCAATTTTTAAAAAAAAGTATAAGAAAAAAAGTAAGTCAAAAAGTAGTAGAATGAAAACAGTATCAGGTTAAACAAAATTCCTCAAAACAAAATGGTGCCTTAAAAAAAGTAGAGCCTTCCTACTATGATAGACTAGAAGAAAAATAAAAACTGCAGTTTAGTATAAAAGAACGGGGCATGGAGATGCAGTGATGTAAAAAAAACGTCTAGAAAAAAGAAAGACCTAAGGTGCTACGTCATCTTTAAGTGACAGTTTCAGTGGGTCAAACTACTAAGAGTCTACATTAGAAAAGCACAAGAAATCCATCAGGGACTGACAGAGTCTGCGGTTACATTCTATCTGCATAATAGGTTTCCGCTAATCGAATATTGAATGAAGCCTCAGCAAGTAAAGCAAAGTTTACAACGCTGATATGCTATAGAGCAACTTTAGAATTTTGCCATCACTAAAAACGAACCTTTACCCATAACAGGTTAAATGTAATGTCGCAGCCCAAACAAGTTGAGACTTGGCACCCTCTGGACAATATAAGCTTATGCTACAAACAAAATTAATAATAAAAAAACAAGACACAGGAGGAACGTTAGCCCGTATCCATTTTAAAGACAGAAACATTTAAGTACGCGCATATTCTTGTTACAAACAATTCACACGTTGTATTATGCTATTATATCCGATTATGAGTAAGTTATTATAACCACCGTAAGCAAATTAAATCCACTTTGGCTCATTGTGCCTCGTGTGTGTTTATGCGCCGCCAGAGCAATTTCGTATATGTGCGCACAGTGATGACGTAGACAGACGTGTGCGGCACATCTACAAATCAAGTGCATCAAAGACTCGTGTGGAACAATCATTTAAAGACTGACCATAAATCTGTCCTTAAACGAACCCCGAAATCCGAAGGTTCTGAGTCTGCTTGCAAATGGATTTTATTTGGATGAGAATTACTGTAAAGGAAATGTTGGCACAACTACAGATGTTCTCCGTACATTTTCAGATTATTTAAATCACTGGTTACGTCCAATTCATCATTGCATTGCATGGATCCCCATCCAAGATTTCTTGTGAATGTTATATTATTGAGGGCACACTTTTCATGCATAAAGATATACAAAACAGTTCACAATGGATTATTCAATTATTCAGTGCAAATCAAAAATTACTCCATGAATATCTTATGAATGTAATATCGCAGACAGCCTGTTGCAGTTTTTCCTTTCACCTGACGGTGGCAGTAGTACCGTAAACTTTCCGCGGAATTTAACGCACTGTGGAAACAAAGTTAAGAGCGTTCTTCTTTTTTTAAAAGTTTTACTGAGAACCGGTGATTTATATGGAGATAGAATTTACAATAAATATTCAGAGAGTAGAGAAGCCAAAGCAGGTACAAGCTGCTATTTTTGTAGAAGTAAAAACTTGAAATGGAATATACTTTATACATTAGTCATCTTTTATGGTTTCTCTTTAATGATCAAATCAACAAAAGAATCAGGGCCATCAAAACCAGGCATGCCAAAAGCTTTTTCCACCAGAGCTGTAGTCCTCATAAACCACAGTGGATGCCTTGAATTTTAACTGAACCTTACAAACCTTCTGTACTGCACCACATTAAAACTCATCTGTAAAACAGTGCTTATTTGCACAACTGTACAAATGTTATTGCAAATGTTATTTATTTCTATAATACTCTATATAGAATAGTTCTTGTAGTATCATATATCTACTCAACCTGCATATGTATGGATATTCACACATCTCTATCCACATGAACCCCTTATTATTCCTTTATTATTCTATTTAATCTATTGTGAAGAGAGGTCAGTAGTATGTTAGATAGATAGATAGACAGATAGATAGATACTTTATTGATCCCGAAGGAAATTTAGCAGCCAGTAGCGGTTTCACAAAAAGAACAGCACAGATACAAATACAATACAAATACAGAAATAAAAATAAAACAGTGTTGTGCAGTATGAACAACCTAAATGGGTCGGTCGGTACCGGCAGCAGTATTACTAACTGTTAAGCTATAAGCTATAGAACTATACATAGTGCGGGTCACTATCGATGGATATGTAAATATAAATATATAAATATATCTCACTTCGTAAGGAGGCAAGAAATATATACAAGAGTACAAATATACCTGCAGGCTGTAGAAAAGACAAAAGTAATAAATAAATGTGCATGAATGTGCAAGGGACACGGTTATCAGCAGATAAATGACTGAATGAATTAACATCATAAACATGATATTTAAGTGGAGTTGAGTGTCCAGGAGGTAAAGATGTACAGTATATACAGTAAAGTGAATAGTGCATAAATGAGT
Organism: Prochilodus magdalenae; assembly: GCA_024036415.1. NCBI lineage: Eukaryota > Metazoa > Chordata > Actinopteri > Characiformes > Prochilodontidae > Prochilodus > Prochilodus magdalenae. The sequence continues at coordinate 47,196 of JAMWET010003859.1, forward strand.
CTCTGATTAAACAAGAGAATTTAGTCCTCAGCAGTCCTCTTCCTTCTTCCGGCCCCGCTGGGAGGAGTTGAAGAGCCTGATGGCTCTCGGAACAAAGGATCTCCTGAGTCTGTCCGTGAAGCAGCTCTGTGACAGCAGCCTGCCACTGAACTTGCTCCTTCTGTCCATGATGATGGTGTGCAGTGGGTGCCCATCATCATCCATAATACACAGATTGTTATCTTGCAGCCCTTCAGCAGCAACATGCCAGAAAATAACCTTCATGATCAAATAGATGGTCATGGGAACCTAGCAATACAGTAAAATAATCTAATGTCCAAGCCTTTACACCAGGAAAAAACAGATTTCCCTTACATTAGACCAAAATATGTTAAGGTGTGCCCAAATAAGCTGTACTTATTATAACCATTGAGATGACAAAATAATTGAATTAACATTAAGCATATGCAGTTCACTGCTTCCCCTGAGGAAAAAAGATATTATCAGTTCCATGGCCATTTGTACGACACCTAAAAGCCATGCAAGAGACGACAGATATACTCCCATACCATGTATCAGAACAAGTGTCTTTTTATTTCAGCAATAAATGTACTGCGGCCAACTACATCTCAGTCCCCATCTGAAACCCTCAGCTAATTGGCATATCGATCATGGATCATATAAGGCGGTTTTCAGGGTACCTGTCAATCAGCCATCTCTGACAGCTCTTTAGCATAGATCAAAGTTCACTAAAGGACAAGAATTTCTCAGAAAATATGACCTTCAACAGCATATTATTATCCACAACAAGGCGTCCGCACTACACCTAGCTTAGGTTTTTAATGCTGTATGATAATGTGGCTTGGTGATAAGTCCTAACTCTTCAGGGACAGGCTTTGTCCTCCTGTCTCACATAAAATTCAATCATACATAAACCTCTTCCCCATGCTAATACTCAGTGTTTCAGACCAGGAGCTTCTCTCAATATTCACTTTTACAGTCTGTACATAATGAACTAAATGCAAGTGGGGGAAAAAGCCAAAATTATAAATAAAAGTATATATAATAGATCTATTGTGAGACAATTTGACCTAATAGGAATTTCTTATCAACTTTATGGTTGTTATGAATGTGTTTTTACTATCTAGGGTATATTTTTGAATGATGTGCAGGTCTTTTTCACTTTGACATATTGTGACCATTTATTAAACAGAAACAGACTTATACACTATACAGCCTTGTTTTCATCTCAAAATGAAAGGAATCATTGAGGGGGAGGTGAGCATTTTTGTAAGACTGGAACAGCCAGTGTCTTATTCAGCCAAATGTCCTAGATGAAGACAGGGGCAGTGGGTTAAGCACTAGGACAGAAACGTTACTGTTCTCAAACAAAGAGTCTTAACAAAAAGCAGTCCATACAGAGTTCTCCATACCCGCCACTTATAAAATACTAAAGTGCTGCATGGTCTAATTAGACATACATCCATCAGCCATAACATTAAAACCACCCCAATGTATCTATACTGAGATTTTAAACCCCTCAGTGTCACTGCTGGACTGAAAATAGTCCTCCAACCAAAATTATCCAGCCGACAGCTTCCTGTGGGGAGCAGCAGCAGTGTCTGCTGTGTCTAATCCACTCACACCAGCACAACACACGCTAACACACCAACACCACGTAAGTGTCACTGTAGTGCTGAGAATGATCCCCTACACACATAATACTTGGTCTGTGGTGGTCCTGACTATGAAAGAATGGGGTAAAAGAGGGTTAACATAGATATGTATACATAGAATCAAATGGACCACAGGCTGTAATTGTAGAACTACAAGGTGCTCCTGTATAGTAAGTGGAGGTGATAAAATGGACAGTGAGTGTATATACAAAGAAGTCGTTCAAATGTTATCTATAAAGCCTAGTTATATATTTCGTCATATTTGCCAGGATGACTTAGCCATAATGTATAATGTATGTGTAATTTGTTAAATCTGATTTACAAGGAATTTCATTCTCTCTTATCCACAATTCAGTTAGTTTATATTTGTACAAGTAGAAATTCTAATTACTTCTACATTTTAATTTTGTCTAGTAAAAAATATATATATATAACTGAATTCTGACAAGTAGAAATGCTAATTCTAATAAAAACTAAGATATCTTTAAAATAGTTACATTAATGACTTGTTACATTAGAAAAATACAAAATGTAGGTTTATAACTTCTCAGAGTGCAGTTTTGACAAGTACAAACTACATTTTATCTTTGTATATGTATGACATAGATATCTGTAAACACATTTTGTCTGGTAGTATTTAAATTAAAATGAGTAATACTTAAAAATTAAAAATACATAGTTAAAGCTAAAGGTAAACTTAAAACTAGTCATAACAGCTTTACAAAAGACAATACTGAGATTTAAAATACAATTTGAGGGATCTACAGTTGCAGTTCTTACTAACCAAAGTGCTGTTTCAGATCTCTCCAATGGTTTCTTAAATATATAAAATAATAATATTTGCATTTTATGCATATTTATAAGAGCAACATTAGGTGGAAAAAGAATAGCATGCATGCAGCATGTCTGCACTGAAGGAAGGCAGATGAGCAGAACAAAGTGTAGAGAAAGAATCTGACTGAGGGACAAAATAATTAAAAGGTAAACCAGAATTTAACCAAACTAAAAATGGTTTGGCATGCACACCATTGAAAACCCATTAATTTTTTTTTTTTACTCTATCTCTAGTCTTTAATCCACTCAGACACATTTAACCAATCAAACTCGAGCATAAATCAGTCAAATCCATGAACAGCCCATGGAAAGATTGGCGACAGTGATAGCTCAAACCTGTTTTTATTCATGGTTGTAGTATCTGTGTTAGATATGTGAATGCACATGTGTGTCATAAATGTTTTTGGAAATTGTTTTTGTAGATTAGTGAACAAATATTATTCATTTGACACTTTTGAGGTTCGACTGAGCACAGAGGAGTCAACAAAGATGTTCTTTAAGTTTTTTCGTTTAAGGAACATTGTGTAATACATTTCATTTACTGAGTCATACAATGCGCATTTTATGTGATCAGAGTTTAAAACACATGTTTACCTACAAGTTTAACTACTAATTTCCCAGACAACAACGCTACAGCCAGTTTGTTCTCTGATATTTCCTTACCAGAGCAGAAAGTCTGTTTGTGTTTAGGTCTGTGATCCCACCCATATCCAACCCAAGTTGACATAGAGTAGAATTTTGCCACCTCTCCCACTAGGACCTTCATTCTCTCCTCTCCCTGTTGCTGGTTCTCGCTGTCCTCTCCCTCTCTTATTAGCGGTACCTGACTAACCCTCATGGCTTTTTTGGACAACAGTGAGGACACAAGATCTGCATTGGGCTGTAACCAGAAAGAATAGTACACTGTACATTGTAGAATGTTTTATACATTATCTGTTCAATTAAGCAGTAAGCTATCTAGAAAACGATAAAGCCAAAGTATGTATTTTCAAAGCAGTTGGCTTTTGGGATAACAAGCTTAGCTATGCATCTAGCTATTATTAACAGAGCATTAACATTTTATACATGACGGTTTATGATTTGCAAGCAATACAATCATTACAAATCATTACAGTGTAGGACTCATCACTGCTTGCCACTGTCACAGAACATTCTGTTCATCTTGCACTCATTCCTGTGTATTCAGTGTCCACAACCTCGTAGCCTGCGTGAGCATTCAGTCTGGGGAGAAGTGGGCAGGGCAGACAACTTGAATTTGAACTGCAGTACCCATTGTAACCACTGATACAATAATTAAAGGGTGCAACAGTGAGGCTAGCCTGGGATTGGGGGGCATGTTTGCTGGTATGAAATAAAGTCTTTTGCTTAAGTCTGTGTTCTGTGATGGTTTTATTCATGTATGTATGTATTTATTTTTATTATTTGTTTAATTTTGGCAGCATTCTACTGAAATTAGACGGCCATAATACACAGGTGATGCGATATTTTGGAATTTCACCATCTCTATCTCTACCTTAACTAATTAAGATCTCAGCTGATCCTGAACTAATTTTGTAGATGCAGCTCCAGTAACCGAAGCACAAAACAAACAAAAAGTATTTAATGAACCGCTCCGATCAAACGAAGACTTGAGACTGCTGTCCATTTGGAAAAATGTTTAAAGAGCTTGAAGAACTTGACCTCATTTAGAATCTGAATCTCTGAAGCTGCTTACACACAGACTATAATCTAATTTCTAGACCATTTGTAGCTCAGTTGAGTTGCTTTAGAGAAGCCAAACCTTTTAGTGTTTGTGAAAAAATGCTGGAGCACAGCTACGTCATCGTGTTGTCCTGACAATCACAGGCAACCGTGATTGTAAATGCACTTTGTCATAAAGCTACACTGAATAAAGCAACTACATTTTTATAATTAACACTTAGAGTGAAAGTAAATGCCACCATTTAGTGTAAAGACATTAACACTTGTAGGGAAAAGGAACACTTTCAAAGTGTAACTTTAACTCTAAAGTGGTGAGACTTACTTAAACACTCCTTTAGAGTTACTTTTGACACTAAGCAAGATTAATTAGCACTTACAATTTTGAAGTGTACCTTACATACCTGTAAACCCCTACCTTGTGCGAAGTTGTATGTCTAAAACATTTAGTTAATAGTATGGAGTGCTGTGTAATACTATTACAAAAAGGAATAAGAAGTGCAATGCAGGATAAACAGAAAGTGGGGAAAATGTCCCAAATATACTGTAGACTGTGTGTGTTCATGTAATTCAAGTTAAATAAGAGTGAATTTGTAATGTGCATTGTAGTGTTCAGCTGTTCATGAGTATGAATGCATGTGGGAAGAAGCTTCTCTGTAGCCTGGTTGTCTTAATGCTCATTAGGCTAAAGCATAAGCATGAGGCTGGAACATGTGGGATGGGTCAGTGATGATCGCCTCTTCACATTTCCTGGTTTTGGAAGTTTAAATCCAGTGGATCTTCTCTGCAGGCCTCATAATGTGCTGCACTCTCTGAGTGTCACATTTGGTGGCTGAGCTGCCCAACACTGTGATGGATGTGACAATAACAGATTCTGTAGTGGCAGTGTAGCACTGTATCTTCAGCTCCTGGGACAGGTTGAACTTCCTCACCTGATGATGGAAGTACATCCTCTGTTGGGCCTTCTTGATGATGGAGCTGATGTTGCTGTTCTATTTCAGGCCCTTGGTGATTGTCATATCCAGGAACATACCCAGATAGTCACAGTTTTGTCAAAGATGTTGAGTGGAGGTAGGGTTGGAGGGCATCTTCTAATGTTCACCATCATCTCTATTGTTTTAGCTTGGTTCAGCTCCAGGTTGTTGTGATTGTGTTCTGATCTTTAAGGAGACATGTCATGGTCCAAAATGAGAATATTGACTCCAGGTGTTTGTGTACAATGAAAATAGTAGTGGAGTAAAAAACACAACCCTGAGGAGCTAGATTGATTATGATTTGCTCCGACCTTACCTATCGCTCTTTGCCAGTGTGGAAGTTTGTGATCCATTGGCAGATGGAGGCTGGCACACTTGGGTTAAAGGAGTTTGCTGTGAAGTCGTCCTTGAATGACATGGTTGATAGCCGAGTTAAATCCAAGAACAGAATTCTTAACTAAGAATTTCGATGGTCAAGGTGCTAATGGATAGAGACGTTTAATATCAATATTATTATATAATAATTATTATTATTATTATCCCCCATGACTTTGGTGACTAAACATTAATAGTTCTCATGTGTATACAATATTAAATAGAAATAACTGTATTTTTATATAAATTTCTTCATTATAGTATCTTATATTCTATATATTATATTTTCTTCCTCCTGCGAAGGCCACGATAGCAGCAGTAGGATAACAAAGCACGGAAATAAAGAAGCTCCCTTTACCCTCCCCCTGTCTCACAGGGACACAGGTGCGTTTCATCCTCATGAATATTCTAATCAGCCTTCATTACTAATTCATGAACACAAACACCCCACCGGCCGCCCTTGTGCGCACATCCCCGGCGATAATTGCTCGACCTGGTGTCTGTGTAGTATCTCATACGCCAGTGAGCATTAGTCTGGGATTTATACGCACTAATCACTGAGTTCATTTGAGCATTTTTAGCTGTAGATGTGGGTTGGTTTTTGCTAGGCTAGAGTCTCGCCGTACTCATGGGGCCGAGACCAGCCTCTCTGGAACGAATCGCTCCGATGGGCGCCTCGCCTCTGCATTCATTATCCAACACAAACCCGTTTGATTTAAGTCTCATTCACAGTTGAATACTGGGCTGCATCCCACCATCCCGCACCGGCTCGACTCCTCCACATTTCCACCGGCTCTGAGGCAAAAACCTGCGGCATGGGGTTTCGTGCAAACCGTCTCACTCTCGCGCTTTGGCTCGCTTTAACCTTAATTTTAACTGAAAGCCGAAGAGGAAAACAGCCGAGATGTCCGCAGGGATGCACTTGCACCAAAGATAATGCATTGTGTGAAAACCTCAGATCCGTTCCTCATGGCTTTCCACCAGACGTCGTCTCCTTGTAAGTTTTTCCTCATCCGTTTCTATTGCACTTCCAAACAGTCAGCTTGTCTTTACAAGCTAGGGCTTTATTGTTATTGTCTTCGTTGTCATTTGGTGTGTGTTTTTTTTTTTTGCTAACAGATCGTTTGTTAAGTCTGGGTTCAGCCAAATTGCAGCGGGAAGCTTCCTACACATGCCGTCTCTCCAGCTCATGTGAGTTCACGTTCACTTGTTATTGTTGTGCCTGTTCTCAATTCTGAACGGATCTTCGCCATGTTTACTGTTTAGATGCCTGTACTGACCAATTACGGGCTGTTATCTCCCGTCAGGGGTGTTTCTTTGGGGCATTATGCTCCGTGTCCAATTGCTTAAAGTGCTTAAAGCTGGTGTGGCAATTATGCAATGCATCTGCTCAGTGGAGGGGCCATTGCTTTATCCTCGTGATGAGCAAATACTGGAGTGTTTGTTGACACCCAGGGGCGCTGAACCTCAAGAAGGTTTGGACAAAAACACATCAGACACACTTTAGTCATAAAGTACAGACACTAAATTACTCTGTTTAATCTGAAACTAATGCAAAGTGGCCTTCAAATCAATGACATGTAAAAAAGAAAACAAAAAAGGAAAAAAGAACGAAAAAAAAAAAAAACACGTAACTACTGCGTGTTTTGGTGCGACTGCATGTGCATAAGTGTTATATATAACTATATGTAAATTATATTTAAATTTGAATTAAATCTGTTTGCATAATGCCCGTATAATGTGTCACTAGGATAAACTATATCTCAATATATTGTTGTAGCATTTGAATTATTGTCAAATAGTTAATTTCCTACATTTAAATCTTATTGCACAGTGACAACTTTTTTAAAGATTTACATTCCCTATTACATGCATTTGTCTCTTAGAGGGAAAATTAAAGAATAACACAATGTATGTGACATTGCTCGCTAAGACTATGGCTTTGTTTACAGCTTGTTTACAGCAAACTCGTTTGACTCTATTGATGAGGATGCTTTCCAGGGCCTGCCACATTTGGAATATCTGTGAGTTAAATTGACCTTTATTGCTTCCAATGTGCAGGGCTGTATGAAAGTCAGAGACCGCCCTTCCTCCAATTCAATGAATTCAATTTGCAGTCAAAACAGCAATTAAAGGGGCAGTGTGTAACCTCTAGTGGTGGGATTGAGTATTGATGAGTTTTATGAATGGAGCTACCGATAAACATGCCTTATGGTCATTTAAAGGATTCTTTTTCTTTTTCCTTCTTTTAATCTGTGCTATGTCCCAAATTCAAGCTGTCACTTCAGGGTTAAAAAGGTGACAGGCACTCTTTGTAATTGATGTGTGGTTTGGACTGTGTAGCTTTGAAAGACTTTTTTTTTTTTTCAAAGAAATTTGTTGGGATATTTTTTTGGAAATATTGAAAGTTGATTTCTTTTCTCAGCATTAACTGGGAACTTTATTGTCCTTTTTATTTACTACTTAGTACAGAGTGTTCTATATTGTATATTTATGTGAATGCACAAATGCATGAATATTGTATTGCTTTGAGGTATGGCCTTAGACAAAGTTCACTTGCCCTTGTGTTTTTTGCAGTTTTCTTTCTGCATTGAAAAGGTCATGATCTGCATTTGGTGCACATAAATAAACATATCTATAATCCAATACAGACCAGTAGTGTTGAGCTTTCGCAAAGTGGAATGCAAATAAGCATCTGTGGATGTTTTTAGTTTGGAAGCCAGATTGAAGTTTTCTCATGTCTCGCAAAGATGAAAGAACAGCTCGGTTATTCCCTCCTTTTTTCATTGCTTCCATTCTCTGACCATTTTTCCCATCTCCAGAAATATAACAGAAAATAGTTTGTATATAACAGCATTTATTACTGTGAGCTAGTGATAACAAATATGTAAGTGAAAGTAACCACAGCGCTTGATTTCAGGTTTATAGAAAACAACAAAATCGAGTCAATATCACCTCAGGCCTTTAGAGGTTTGAAATCTCTGCTACACCTGTAAGTATTTCATAAGTTTGTTGTCATTCTTATTTTCATTCTTATTGCCATTCTTATTTTGAATATTTTAAACACACTGACGTTTTTGTTTAAACTTTTCATTAGGAGCCTTGCCTATAATAACCTTGAGACATTACCCAAAGATGTTTTCAAGGGTATGGATGCCTTAACAAAAGTGTAGGTTTCCCTGTATCACAACTCAGGACAACCATAACCAATACAATCTGCCTATACAATGTTTATGCAATCAACTGATCATTGATTTATTCTAACAGGGATCTTAGAGGAAACATGTTTAGTTGTGACTGTAAGCTGAAGTGGCTGATCGAATGGATGTATAATACCAATGCAACAGTGGACCATATATATTGCAGTGGGCCTCCACTTTATCAGGGGAAGAAGATCAATGATCTGATGCCACAGTCATTTGACTGTATAACAGCAGGTGAGTAGACATTCCTTTCAAGCATTCTGAGCATTGCTGTTAATGTTGCCACAGGATTTTACTTAAAAAAAGGAAAATGCTAACTTGCACAAAACTAAGTCAAATGTCAGGACCACCAAAATATCATCACTGTCCAAAGAAAAACAAATATTTCCAAAATGGCAACTTTACAGGAGAGGCCAAAAACCTCATTTAACTTTAATAAAAGTCAACGGAACCAGACGTCTTCCCAAACAGTTTTGGGCCATTAAAGTTGGTCCATTCTTCATGAGATTCTTACTCAATGTAAACAGCAGGTGATGGGTTCAAATGATGCATAAAAGTAAAAATGGACAATAGTGGAGATACATGTTTTTCATTGGACAGCGATGATATATAAGATGCTTGATTGATCTCATTAATACAAATATATGTTAGACCAGGGTGTAGCACAGTGGGACCGTGGGTGGCGCTGTCACCTCTGGTTTCTAGCCTTCCACCCAATGAGCTTTGGAATAGGGTCCAGCCCCCCTCAGGACCCAGATAATGCAGTGTAATCATATTATGATATTAATCATATTATGAACTACGTAATCTACAACAGAAATGACCGATATTGCATTTGTGTTTTGTCTGCATCAGAAGAAACTGAATAGAATTGCTTTAAATATTTGCTGCTGGATGTGTCTTTTTCTTTTTTGTTTACTGTCTGTGTATTACCTTTCCCTCATACGACTTTTTCTGTTGTTTGCTTATCCCTGCTGATTTTATCTAACTGTAGTGGTCCATTGTATACTGTATTCACTGTATGAGGGAGCTACTCAATGTGAAAAGGTAGTTATTCTTTTTTTTTTATCTATGAGTATGTGGGTTTTCTGCAGTTTTCAACTTCAATTTGTCTTAATGCTATTTGTTAACTAAAAATAGTGTCTACAACTAAATGGTCCAAGGGGGCCACTATTATTTACCAAGAGTTCCTATTTCTCTATTTTAAAAAAATGTGTAGCTAACATTGATATGGATGTTGTTTAGTTCACTTTGTGCCATACCCATGTATTGTATTCATCAAGCGGATATGCAGTAAAATAGTGCCAGGTTGAGTTGTGACAAGTGGTTATGAACATTTTAAAACATTTTATAAAAATAACAATATTGCAACAGCAACAACACGCCAATAGTGATCATATGGTAATGAATAGCCAGGTGTTTAAACTGTCAAGTGTTTCTCCCTCAATGTTTTTAATATTTTTTACAACATTTACTTCATACTTGTGAGTCAAATGCTGTTTATTTTGTCTTTAATTTTATTTATTCCCTCATTTATACATTAACGGTCTAATGGGATCAAACCTGATAATGATGTTCCCAGCCAATAAGTGGTTCTTAACTGTGCAAATGTGTTTTGTTTCCAGCTCTAGCAGGGCAGGAAAATACAGTTTTCACAGCACCATTTTTAGTGTTTTGAATCTAGGAATAACAACAGTTCTGCTGTAAAGCAGGAGATCACAAAGCCCACAGAACAAAACTGCCAAATGCTGGCGCACTCAGTTGCAACACTTAACCAAGAGTTTTCTGGAAGCCATATAAGTTTTATAAATAGGGTTTCAAGCAGTTGTCATCATGCACAATCCTAAGTCCTTCGTGGAGGGATGTAAAGCACATAGCCATTGAACTCTGAAACAGTGTAAACACATGTCTGCACTGAATCACACCATCAAGCAGTCTAACGGATGTATCTGGGTTTGGTGGATACCATGACAATGCTACCTGACCAAATGCCATTGTGACAGTTTCATAAAATTTTGCTGGAGGGCTGGTTTTAATGGATTGGGCTGGGCCCCTTAGTTCTAGTGAAACAAATCTTTATGCTCCAGGTGTATTTCCTATATATATATATATATATATATATATATATATATATATATATATATATATATATATATATATATATATAGATATAGATATATATATAGATATATATACACACACATATATGTGTAGAACTTTCTTTCTGACTTAATGCAGAATAAAACACCATAACAATAAAATGTGCTGCCAAAGTCACGAAACGGTAGAAAGTAGTAGAAAAGCAGCAGAACACATATTAGTAAGGCATATTTTCAGTGCAATACAATTTTCACTTTTTTATTTTTAATTACAATTTATTTTGCTTGTAATTATTGACATATAATTGATATGTCATAATATGATTTTTTTTACATGTGATTTCACTCAGTTGGTATAGTCTAAAGTGTTACTAATGCTTTACAGGCATTAATTTTGAAATTAAAAATCTTTAATTTTTCTTTCACAATTTAATGCTGCTACTGTTAGCCAAGTTCTTGTATCCATTACAATGTTCTAAAACCATATTGTTTACTTTAATAATGTGAGCAAAAATAATGTTAATAATTAATACTGCTGCTTATGTTGCTTTTGTTAATTACTTGAAGGCTTCATGCAATTATGTTTTTTTTTTAATAATTCATTTATTTTAAATATTTATTTTAATTGTTAATGTCCTTTTCCTTAGCAAAGGAATGTCTGTTTTTGTTGTGGTGTAGAATCTCATCATTGTGGCAACAGTTTCAGGATGAGAGTGTCATTTTACAAAGCAGTGCACCTAAAGTAATGGGTTTGTGATTTTGGTGTGGAATAAATTGACTGTCCTGCACAGACCCCTGACTTTACCTAACACCTTTTGAGTTACTGCAGCAAGAGGACAATATAAATGTCTATGGTTTTGAAAAGACGTGTTCCACAAGCACAAATAGTGATGTTCTAATGTTTACATACTTTTAACCATGTAATGTACTATGAAATTGAATGTAGCTGGAAATATCAAAGCAAGGTTAAATAAAACATTAAGAAGTATGATAAATAATGTGCAAGATTATGTATCCCAGTATATTATTTACTAAAAGTAATATGATGTTATTCTTTTGAAAGAAAAAAAAACATGTCGTTATTTTCTTTTTCTGGCAATACTGGATACAGATTTTGAAGCTTATTGTTTTCTTCTGGCTTTAGTCTGTCCCTCACCATAATATATATTTTTTCTGTTGCAGAGTTTGTTTCCATGAAGACACTCAAGTTTGAATCCATTTCTGTAGAGGCCTTTACCGTTGGGAATGATCAGTATGCTGTGTTTGCTCAGCCTTTTGCTGGAACATGCAGTTTCATGGAATGGGATCATGTCAACATGGAGTTCAGAGTCTATGACAGCATAGAGAGTGAGAACCACCAAATCCAGTGTACAGCTAAAACTCTTTACTGCAGGGCTGTGCCTATGATGGTGCTGTAGGCTGAAAGTAGACTGCATGAGTCTGAGAGCTAAACTAACTGACTGAACTAACAAGCTATATATATATTTATATTTACTTCAGCCTGAGTAAACTCTTCTGTAGTTACTCTGTTCTAGAAGGCGGCTAAACATTTCTTTGTCTTTTTGCAAGGTTTTCCTGAAACAAAGCCTTGACAAGTACATTGTTGTACATACTCTATGATATATCTGTAATTTAAATACTTTATACTTTCAATGTTTTTTCATTCTGATATAATTACATTGTGGCCTGATCTGTGTGAAGTACACCCTAGCTGTTAATTCCTTAATATTGTAACCCACAAAACCCACCACAAACCTCTATTTTGGTCATGACAGAATTGACAGAATTAAACCAAGTACACTCCACAATCTGACATGACTTGTATTTGTTTTAACCTCTTTTTACCTCACATATGGGTATATAAGTATATATAAGGTTTCCTGCTAGCAAAGAAAACCCCCTTCATCCATTTGTGTAACTATTTTTAAAATAATGGCGATGTATTATTTACTGATGAATAGGGGAGTAAACAAGTTTTTGAAAACAAAATCAGACTGACCACTGTTGTCAACATCATTGTTGAACATTATCTCAGAATTTCATAGTTTATGGTAAATAAAACTTGTACTGTAAAAGTATTCTGACTTAAAAATAAAAAATCTGTAGTTATTACAAATTAGATTGAGTAAACCAAAGTTTCTGTCTTTAAATTTGTCCTGAGGACCAAGGCTATTGAAATGGAAACTTATAGTGTGAACAATGTATTAATAATACACAAAAACACTTAAACTGTCACCCACTTGTTTTTTGACACAGTATGACATATATGCCTATAAAACTCTGGTTTACCACATCCTGAGGCAACTTGTATCTTGTTTGTTTCTTTGTAGGCACCTCTACGGTGGTCTGCAAGCCAATGGTCATTGACAACCAGCTCTTTATTATCGTTGCCCAGCTTTTTGGAGGCTCGCACATTTACAAGCGAGATGTTTCGGCCAACAAATTCATTAAGATCCAGGACATTGACATTCTGAAAATCCGGAAGCCCAATGACATTGAGGTGTTCCAGGTGGACGGCGAGTCATTCTTTGTCATTGCTGACAGCTCTAAGGCAGGGTCCACCACAGTGTACAAATGGAATGGAAATGGCTTTTACTCACATCAGTCTCTGCATCCTTGGTATCGGGACACAGATGTGGAACACCTGGAGATTGGTGGCAAGTCCCACCTAATACTGTCCAGCAGCTCACAGCGGCCTGTTGTCTACCAATGGAGCAAAAGCCAGAAGCAATTTGACCGGCAGACTGATATCCCTGACATGGAGGACGTCTATGCTGTCAAGCATTTTAAAGCCAAGGGTGAGCTTTACATCTGTCTGACCCGCTTCATTGGTGACTCCAAAGTAATGCGGTGGGACAGTGGCATGTTCACTGAAGTGCAGGCCATGCCCTCTCGAGGCTCCATGGTCTTCCAGCCCATCACTGTCGGCAACTGGCAGTATGCCATTCTGGGCAGCGACTACTCACTCACCCAGGTCTACCAGTGGGACCCCAAAAAGGGCAAATTTGTGAATTTCCAGGACCTGAACATCCAGGCACCAAGAGCTTTCTCTTTTGTGTCTATTGACAATCGAGTGTTCCTTCTGGCCTCCAGCTTCAAAGGGAAGACTCAGATTTATGAGCACTTGATGATCGATCTGAGTAATTAAAGTTTGGCTACAGGATGGGCCACAAGACATGTTTTTGATAGGAAGGGTCAGGTAGTAGAACTAGCATCCCACCCCCTTGCTTTCCCAACACTGTTATATCAGTTGCTGTTTTTTTAACTTGTTAGCATATTATGGCACTTTGTTCTTTGCCACTAACTGTAGCCAGCATTGATAATACGGCTGCAATATGAACAAAATGCTATTACTGAACTAATTATATTGTGACATGCCTTGCAATATATATTAATTCCTTAGTAAGTCATTAATGGTTGAAAGTGGCTCCATATTGTTTTTACCAAAATATATACCATATTCCAATAGCAGGTAACACATTTATTTTGATTATATATTGCTAAGCCTAGTTCTTGTGTCATTACGAAAATTGAAATTGAAATTCAATTTCAATTTCAAAAGAAGAGTGAAATTCACTCCCAGAGTCATAGGACAGACTTTCTTTGTCTTCATACATTAAAGTAAGGATAATTATTAATTTAAACTCCAAATATATAAACAGGTGACAAAAATGAAAACCTAACACTATATGCTCTGTGTTTAATCTGTATATGTAGAAGGTATACGTATATTATACACAGTAAGGCTTTTGACAAAAATTCTCAAGTCTTGAGATAATTCACCCTCTGCACCTTGATTCAAATCACCATCCTCATTTCATGATCCGGGTTGCCACGAGCTCTTGAAGGTATAAACTGAGCTGAAACAGAAACGAAGTTATGCATATATGCTTGCTGTCAGAACTACCTGCATTATCTAGTCTGCTAATGATGCTTCTAGATCTAGAGACATCCTTTGTGTACTTTGCTATTGTTACCATTCTTTCTGCATTTTTCAGTTTTCCTCTTTTTACACCCTCCCTGCTAAACAAAAGCCATTGTTAATGTATTCTCCCCCTGCAAACACATGCTGGTGGAACATTTACTGAAGAGGTAGAATAAAGAAGTGGAAAAATACAGGTCAAGTGATTGACATCATAACAAACTGGTAAATAAAATGTTTACGTCAAGCAAGTTATAACTTTTATACAAAATAAACCATCTGTGTTACAGGGTTTCTCACGCAGGTTATCCTACTTTTGACAAAATGTTATGACATTTTTAATCCAAACTAATAGGCTAATCTTAATGGTATACATTTACATTTTGTATTTTGTGAATATTTGTTACTTCTTTGTCACAAGTGTATTAATAAACAAACTTCACCATATTTTGTTTATGCGATTCATTGTCAAATTGTTTTTCTGTCTTTGTCTGCAGGAACAAACAGGGTCCTTGTGCAGCTCTGGAAATGTTTGGAAAAGTTTAAAGGCACTCATTTCCAGTATTTAATAGCAAGAGTATTTTTGTAGGTTTTAAACAAAGCTGATCCCAAGGAATTACAAATCACGAATGACGTTTCTAGATGGGAAGTTTAACATAGTTAAACGAACCGATTCCTTCGAAGTGCGTGTCTTAATGAAAGGCGTTTTGTTACCAGTTGTACAATACGATACTATTATAAGCCTAAAAAGTGCTGAATGTTACACCTGCATCACAAACGTAAAGCATAGATGCTGCAAGAAGTTTAGCTTTTGAATCGGTTCGTTTTTTTCAAAGATTCGGTTCACAAGAAAGGATTCTTTCACGAGCACGTGGTGAAATATGGCTCATCCACGGTGGCTTACAGAGTATCTCACCGTCTCCCTCTGGCGGAGCAGCAGGGACAGATTTGCACGGTACCCCACATGAAGGTTAATCATTTACACCTTCGCCTCCGTAGAAAGACACCGTGTTAAGTTACTCCTCAGGGAACGGCGCGGCAGAGCACTATTTCCCCCAAGGTATGCGCGCCTGCTGCATCTGAACATGGGTGATTTCAGGAGCAGGAGTATCTCTCTGAGTGAAGCTGCTGATAATGGTGGTGACCCGGTTGTTTCGGTTGTGCCTTGTAGTGAAGAGGGTGAGGAGGACGGCGTGACTGCTGGCGTGGTGTGTTTTCATCAAGCCGGCGAGGAAGTGTTTTGGGTTCCCGAGAACAGGGGGGGAGACGTTGGTACCCAAATATCACAAAACCCACGACTTACCGGCTGTTCAGGCCAAATACGTTCGCAGTTGTGTTCCTGCTGCTGTGGAGGAAACGACGTGGCGCAACAGATAGAAGAGAAAGGTAAACTGAAACGAGAATATTCGGTTAATACGCATAATAAGATGATTTAACCACTCAGACATAAACGTTATATAAAGCAGTGTTATGGTGTAATGTTGGTAGCCTACTGATGCCGTTGAAACAGAACATTCTAAATAGTTGCCGTAACAAGTATTTTTGTTAAGTATGTTCTGTCTGTGAGTATATACATGTAGTTAGGGACAGCTGATCGTTTCCCACCACACTAAAATCCTCAGTGAGTAACCTGATGTCTAAAGCTAGCGATGCTAGCACGGTATCGTTGAAGGACTTTAAAAACTTGTAGACGTTTCTGCAAACGGCGAAATAATATTTTTGTACGAATAATGAAGCATGAAAATACTAATGGAAGTACATGCTAGGGTTAAACCCTAAAACAGGTTTAGCCAGCTAGCCTGTTACGCCGAGCAGTCTTCTGGTTTACAGCCTACAAATGTAGCTAACGCAATACAGTATGTGGACATTTTATAGCTTCGCAATATAAAAATATACGGATACTGTATCTTATCAGCCTGTCACTGTGTAATGGACAAGCCATTAACTTCACGCTGTTTCAGAAAATACATGTCTGTGGTGTAGACTGGCTTAGAATAATATAGGAACATAAATCTAATTCAAATGAAGATGTTCGAGCCTAAACTACCTCGGTAATTTTCCATGGGCTCTCCTTATGTGCAGAATGACTTTGCTGTTTGCGACATTGAGGGGCTGGCATTGTTTGGCACTGAGTCATGGGGTGTATAAAACAATTACCATGGCTATAGGTATGTCTGGATCTAGGCCTTTACCCCTTTGCTTTGTCATGTAGTTTAAGGAAACAGTGTTGATTTTATCAAGGAAGCAGTCAGGAGGTTGATGTAACTTGAATACACTGTGGATATGCAGTCTAGATCTAGGTCTTTACCCCTTTGCTTTATTATGTAGCTTAAAGGAAACTGTTTGTTGATTTAATCAAGGAAGGAATCAGGAGATTAATGTAACTAACGTGTGCAATCTTTGCAGTGTTGCTTTGGTTGGAAAGGCTAAGTCACTTCAGCAAAACAATGGCTCTTTCTGTGTAAAGCTGCAAATGATGGAAACCCTTAGCTCTGCCTAAGCCCTGATCAGTAGACCTCTGTTATTTTTCCAGACCCCATGTTGTGGTCATTCCATGGGATGTTGACACAATTTGGCTCTTGTCCAATCTTGGCATGCTCATGACCTTGGGGATATTGAGCAAGGTCAACTCGCCAGCAGGTAGTAGAAATGTCATGTGGTTCTTCACATCAGATATCGTTGCCTTTGTTTACTCAGTATCATTTCATGTGCAAAGTTAGGCTAAATCTCTCAGACCTGATGCCACTGCATGCTGCTCCCCACCCTTTCATTTCATTCCATTTGTGTATCAACATTCTGGTCACACCATAACAAGCCAAGTCCTACAGTGAAGCTGTCATGTGAAATTTCCATCGTTTTTACAGAAATCTGACAAACAAGTGCAGTGTTCAATGTACTGCACAAATGCAACAGAAAAAGTATTTTTATCAGAATGATATTTCAGCCGGAGAACAGTTACAGAAACATTAGGTCTGATGACAGTTTGTTTGTTTTTCCTCAGCAGAAAAGAAACCAGCATGTCCCGGACTTGGTCTCTTCTACAGTCTTCTGGCCTCTGTCTTTTTCTCAGTCGCTGCTCTTCTTGTAAAGAAAATCGAGGGCATACATGCTGTAGAAATCAGTGCAATACGATGCTTTTTTCAGATGCTGTTTGTCATGCCAGCTATGATCTATTACAAGTAAGTACAAGTCATCCTTGGTTAATATTGACTAGGTGCTCCTTACACTAACAATACTCATAACCAGTATGATATGTCAGCATCAGTATGAAATCTGTTCCCGAATCCAGTATCTGTATTAGGCTGTGTCCTAGCATAAAATTCTGTATAAGATGGGGGGGGAAAGTTTTGAGTTTGCACATGATCTACCTTGTTTTGCATTCGTGTACTTTATCCCTCCTTTCTTAAAAAACAAAAACAAACCATCCAACGCTGAATCAGCAGTTTCTACAGCTCCTATAATAATGCACAGACTTGTACAGAGCATAGATATAGGACTGAATTAAAGTAGTATGCTTCTGTGAGGCATTTCATAAACAGTTTTTTCAACCCCATGTGGGCCTGAACAAGACAGTTTCTCTTTTCATTTTTGACATGATGGTATTCCCTTTTTTTTGTAATTCTCCACCAAGGTGGCATAGAAAAAGTTATGTGACTGAAACAGATGTAGGTTAGGCTTATGCAGTTAATGTTAACATAATATCAAAGTAGTTAGCTCAGGGATGCCCAGTCTTATTTGCAAAGGGCCTGTTTTTATTCAAAGCAGGTGCACACCTGACCAGTTGTGTGACCAACTGATTAAATTAGTGCTTCAGCTTTAGCAACGCAGCTCTTTGCAAATTGGACAGTTCTGAGCTAGGTACTATCATTAAAATTTACAAGCTTTAAAATTTTAAATCAGCTTTTACAAAGCGAATGGTAGAGTGTTTGAGTATTTGAGCATGGAACCCATCAGATGGCTATCTTGGAGAACTAAGATGGAAAAAAAATATATATAAGCCTTAATACTAGGTCTTTAGTAGTTGATCCACAAGGTTTTAGTATGAGAAGATGAAGTATGTTGTATGGTGCCATATCCGCATATATCAGCTGTATAATGCACATACTGTTGTTTAGGACTGGATTCATAGGACCACGTGGAATGCGAGTCTACCTCTTCCTGAGAGGATTCCTGGGCTCCAATGCCATGATCCTGCTGTACTATGCTGTACTCCAGATGCCTCTGGCCGACGCCACTGTTATTATGTTCAGCAACCCGGTCTTCACGGCTCTTCTGGCCTGGATCTTCTTGAAGGAACGTTGCACCATCTGGGACGTAATCTTCACAGTCTTCACACTCACAGGGGTCATCCTCATAGCCAGGCCGCCATTTTTGTTTGGTGCAGAGCTATCAGGAATTGAGGGTGAATACACCAACCACATCAAGGGCACAGTGGCTGCTTTCAGCGGGGCCATTGGGGCAGCTTGCACTATGGTCATCCTGAGGAAGATGGGTAAAAACGTCCATTACTACCTCTCCGTCTGGTACTATGCCATGCTGGGGTTCATCGAGTGTGTCATAGTCTTGTTCATTATAGACGAGTGGGCGATACCGTCCTGTGGCTGGGACAGATGGGCTTTAATGGCAATTGGAGTTCTGGGCGTAGCAGGGCAGACATTTCTGACTAAAGCCCTGCAGATTGAAAAGGCTGGTCCAGTGGCACTTATGAGGACAATAGATGTGGTTTTGGCTTTTGTCCTGCAATTCCTCTTTCTCAATCGCAAGCCATCGTGGTTGAGTGTTGGTGGGGCACTGTGCGTAATAAGCAGTACTAGTGGGGTGGCACTGAGAAAGTGGTACAGCAGCACCAGACAAAAAACCTAAACAATGCCATTTAGAAACTTAATATTAGTTTTAAGTGTCACTTTAGTTTTAGATGTAAAGAGATCTTTATAAATAAAATATGCACCAGTTACTTTTTGATAATTAATTTACACCAAAGAGCTTAACCCTGGAGTAGAAATTGTTAATTAGTGTTTACATTTTATACATTTAAACATGTGTTACTATCGTAGTGGTTTTGTTTACTTGAATCACTCTTGAATACACTACTTGATGGATGCTAGCAATGTTCCTCCTTTTAGATAGGACTATATGTATGTATTTTTATAAACAATTATATATGATTTTCTATATTTATAAAACATTACATATTTAATATGTTTATAAAAACATATTTATAACATTATAAAAGGCTTTTAGTTTTTAGGTAATGTTTTAGATAAAAAAAAAAGTTTTAAGTAAAAAAAGTTGAAGTTGAGTGAAAATATAAAATTTGAATATGGCTCTTTGGAGGAAAAACCTGCCTTTGCACTTGGCCATTCACAGCAAAAGTGGCATTACTTTTTGAGTGTCATAAATGGTGAAATTATAATGTAAATATATTACTCCTGTAATTTAAATAGAGGCTGCTATTTTGTCTCAGTATTTAGATGTTGTAATTTAACAGGTTTGTAAGAGTCTAGCATATGTAATTCTACAAGTACAATCAAGTAACTCATCATGTCATTTCACTTTATGCTTTAACTTTATAACTTCCGCTTAAACCTTGTCCTGGTGTACTGTAATCGTAGAGAAGGTGAAAGTACACCAACCTTATCTAGACAAATATTGATTTTTTTTTTTCTTCCTTTATTTTATTTATTTTGTTGCACAACGTGATGATGAAAGTATCTTTCTCATCCATGATCATAAGTGCTGATATTAATGCTCACTGGTTTATTTCCAGTTTTTTGTAAAATCATTTCTTACCGTTTTCTTGCTTTGATTAATGTGGAAGATGAGCCTGATATTACATGTTTGTGTAAAATCACATTGTTAAACCAAATGCCGGCACTTTGCATTGACAAACTGTGTAATTACCTGAAAAGCACTTATGGAAAATAGATTTTTATAATACATCAATGGATAAATGCACATCTTGCCTTTATTGCCTTTGCTCTATATTTAAATAGATACACATTTTATGAATATATTGTTTGTTAGTGTTTGTTGGAAGCCTTTCTTGCTGATCACTTACCACCTTGAAAGCTTTATTAGCTACTGATATGTGTTTACCTCTATAGCAGGAGTTAAATGAATGGTACTGTAGGAAAAATGAGAAAGCCACATAAAGCACATATTCAATATGAAATAGGCAGAGTTAAGAATGGAGAAAATCTGACAGCACTGGATACATATTTTAAAGCTTATTTTTAAAAAAGTGTTCTTTTGGCTTTACTCTGTCCCTCAACATAATTGTTTCTGTTGCAGAGTTTGTTTCCATCAAGACCCTCAAATTTTAATCAGTTTGTAAAGAGGCCTTCACCTTTGGGAATGACCATTATGATGTGTTTACTCAGCCTTTTGCTGAAACCTGCAGTTTCATGGAATGGATCATGTCAGCATGGAGTTCAGAGTCTATGACGGCATGGAGAGTGAGAACCACCATGCTGTCATACTGCCAAAAAAACAAAACAAAACATGAGTTTTAGGGCCCTGGCTAAACCAACAAGCTGTGAGAGGAATTATATGTAGGTATAAACATTTAGAGCAAAAATAGTTTTAAAAACAAGACAGAAAGACTTTTCCAGTATTTCACACAGCCATCTTTTGCAATCAATGTTTTAGTCTATATATTTGATCAATACAGTAATTATGATCAATTTCTTTATTGCATATGTCACAGTTTTATGTGCTGTGTAGTGCCTGCTGTTAGTGAGGGACAGTGAGAGGGACACCTTTCTTGTGATTTTATTTTTAATCAAATCATTTGTTTTACTTCAGCCTTTTCTACTGTAGTTTCTCTTTTTTAGAAGGCAGTGCTTTACACTGGCTAAATGTTTCCCTGTCTTTTTGTACAATGTCATCCAGCCATTCCTGAAACAGAGCATTGACAAGCACGTTCTTGTATTCCAGAACATACTGTAGTATATATTTATAATTTCAATACGTTATACTTTTAATGTATTTCATTCTGGTATAATTACATTGTGGCCCTAGTTGGTAATTACTTAATATCTCAACACATAACCCACCACAAACCTTTCTGTCCCGTGTTTAGTTTTGATCCTGACAAAATCCCCTCTTAAACCAACTACACTCCACAACATGACATGACTTGAACTCATTTTTACCTTTTTACCTAAGATATGGCTGATTTTGCTGCAGAAGTAGAACCCCCTTCATGTATTTGTAAAAAATGCTGTCAAATATTTAATCTCTGATCTCATTATCTTTAAAATAATGGTGATGTACTATTTACTGATTAATAGGGAAGTAAACTGACTTTTGAAAACAAAACTGAAGTCAAACTGACCAGTGTATTCAACATGAGTGCATCATATTACAATTTCATAGTTTACGGATGTGGAACACCTGAAGATTGGTAGCAGGTCCCACCTCATACTGTCCAGCAGCTCACAGCGGCCTGTTGTCTACCAATGGAGCAATGGTCAGAAGCAATTTAACATCCCTGATATACCTGACATGGAGGACGTCTATGCTGTGAAGTATTTCAAAGTCAGGGGTGAGCTTTACATCTGTCTGACCCGCTTCATTGGTGACTCCAAAGTAATGCGGTGGGACAGTGGCATGTTCACTGAAGTGCAGGCCATGCCCTCTCGAGGCTCCATGGTATTCCAGCCCATCTGCAAATGGCAGTATACCATCCTGGGCAGCGACCACTCAGTCACCCAGGTCTACCAGTGGGGCCCCAAGAAGGGCAATTTCATGAATTTCCAGGAGATGAACATCAGGGCACCAAGAGCTTTCTCTTTTGTGTCTATTTACAATCGAGTATTCCTTCTGGCCTCCAGCTTTATTGGAAGACTCAGATTTATGAGCACTTGATGATCAACCTGAGTAATTAAAGTTTGGCTACAGGATGGGCCACGACATTTTTTTGATAGGCAGTAGTAGAACTAGCATCCCACACCCTTGCTTTCCCAATGCCGTTATCTCTCTCATTTCCCTTGAACAAAATGCTATTACTGATCTAATCATACTTTCACATACTTGGTAAGTCATGAATGTTTACAAATTGCCCCATATTGTTGTTGTGTTTTTTTTTTGTTTTGTTTTGTTTTTTTACCAAAATATATACAATATTTTAATAGCAGTTAACACCTTCATTTTGATTATATATTTTTAAGCTTAATTGCTGTATGGTTATGACAGAGTATTAAAATCACTCCCAAAGTCCTATGACGGATGGTCTCTAATATAAAATTATAATAAAATATACAAACATGTAACAAAGGAAGACCTAACACTGCATGCTCTGTGTTTAAACTGTGTGTATGTGGAAGGTATACTTAGATGGTACACAGTGAGTTTTTTGACCAATGTGAAAAAAAATGTCTCAAGTCTTGAGATAATTCACCCTCTGCGCCTTGATTCGAATCACCATCCTGTTCCATGGTCCTGGTTGCCACGAGCTTTTAAAAAACTGAGCTGAAACAGAAACGAAGTTATGCATATATGCTTGCTGTCAGAACTACCTGCATTATCTCGTCTGCTAATGATGCTTCTAGATCTAGAGACATCCTTTGTGTACTTTGCTATTGTTACCATTCTTTCTGCATTTTTTTTTTAGTTTTCCTCTTTTTACACCCTCCCTGCTAAACAAAAGCCATTGTTAATGTATTCTCCCCCTGCAAACACATGCTGGTGGAACATTTACTGAAGAGGTAGAATAAAGAAGTGGAAAAATACAGGTCAAGTGATTGACATCATAACAAACTGCTAAATAAAATGTTTACGTAATTTTAAATATGTAAAAGGCTAATCTTGATGCTATACATTTACATTATATATTTTGTGTTTTTGTTACTTCTTTGTCACAAGTGTATTAATAAACAGACTTCACCATATTTTGTTTATGCGATTCATTGTCAAATTGTTTTTCTGTCTTTGTCTGCAGGAACAAACAGGGTCCTTGTGCAGCTCTGGAAATGTTTGGAAAAGTTTAAAGGCACTCGTTTCCATGCCTGGAAAAGTAGGGAAATCCCCTGTGACTTAAAAAAGATCTCACTGCTTCCCTCTGGCGGAGCAGTAAGGACATATTTTGACGGTAGTCCCTAAGGAGGTTAATCATGTCAACCTTCGCCTCCATAGAAAGACACCGTGTTAAGTTACTCCTCAGGGAACGGCGCGGCAGAGCACTATGCCCGCTTGCTGCATCTGAACATGGGTGATTTCAGGAGCAGTAGTGAAGCTGCTGATAATGGTGGTGACCCGGTTGTTTCTGTTGTGCCTTGTGGAGAAGAGGGTAAGGAGGACGGCGTGACTGCTGCCGTGGTGTGTTTTCATTAAGCCGGCGAGGAAGTGTTTTGGGTTCCCGAGAACAGGGGGGGAGACGTTGGTACCCAAATATCACAAAACCCACGACTTACCGGCAGTTCAGGCCAAATACGCTCACAGCTTTGTTTCTGCTGCTGTGGAGGAAACGACGTGGAGCAACAAATAGAAGAGAAAGGTAAACTGAAACGAGAATATTCGGTTAATACGCATAATAAGAAGTGATTTAACCACCCAGACATTAGTTATATAAGTCATATAAGGCAGTGTTATGGTGTAATGTTGGTACTGCTGCCGTTGAAACAGTTGTAAATAGTTGACGTAATAAGAATTTTTTTGTTTAAAATAAGCCCCACGTTTCGGACGCTGTCACTCGCACACTAATTATCCCAAAACAGTCAGTAACCTGATGTGTAAAGCTAGCGATGCTAGCACGGTACTGCTGGACGTTTCTGCAAACAGCACAATATGCAGTGAAATATTAATATTTTAATACGATCGAAGCATAAGAAATATTAATGGAAATACATTCTAGGGTTTAACCACTCAGGGACGACTTAAATGTGTGGCTTGACAAAATATTACCCAGCTAGCATGTCGGTTGTTGTTCTGACCTGCCGGTAACACGAGTCGCTGGTTACGCTGAACAGTCTCTCTGTTTACAGCCATGCAAACGTATCCAACACAATACAGTTTGTGAACATTTTATAGCTACGCCAAACGGATACTGTATCTTATCAGTCTGTCAGCGTGTAAGATACGAGCCATATGCTTCACACTGCCTCAAGAAATGAGTGTCTGTGATGTAGGATGGTTTAGAATAACATGGGTACAAAAGCTTCTGGGCTGTTATAAATGTGTGTATAAATGAATTACTATGGAGATAGATATGTAGATAAAGACTTTTGCCTTGTCACGTAGTTTGCAGGAAACAGTCTGTTGAGTTAATCTAGGAGAAAATCAGGAGATAGATGTAACTACTAACTTGCGCAATCTTTGGACAGCTGTCGAAAGATGTCACTTCAGCAAAACAATAGCTCTTTTTGTGTAAAGCTGCAAATGATGGAAACCCTTAGCTCTTTCTGAGCCCTGATCAGTAGACCTCTTCTTTTAATTAAAAAAAAAATTATATTCTTTTTTTAATTAAAAAAATGTATATATTCTTACATGGGACGTTGACACAATTTGGCTCTTGTCCAGTCTTGGCATGCTCATGACCTTGGGGATATTGAGCAAGGTCAACTCGCCAGCAGGTAGTAGAAATGTCATGTGGTTCTTCATGTCAGATATTGTTGCCTTTGTTTACTCAGTATCATTTCATGTGCAAAGTGAGGCTAAATCTCTCAAACCTGATGCCACTGCATGCTGCTCCCTGCATTATAAACACTCTGGTCACACCCCAACAAGCCAAGTCAAACAGTGAAGCTGTCATGTGAATTTCCATCGTTTTTACAGAAATCTGATAAACAAGTGCAGTGTTCAATGTACTGCACAAATGCAACAGGAGAAGGATTTTCAGCAGAGAATGATATGACGGCTGGAGAACAATTAAATAATCATTTTCAATGACTGGCTGCTTCTTTGTGGTTTGTTTGTTTTTCCTCAGCAGAAAAGAAACCAGCATGTCCTGGACTTGGTCTCCTCTACAGTCTTCTGGCCTCTGTCGTTTTTTCAGTCATTGCTCTTCTTGTGAAGAAAATCGAGGGCATACATGCTGTAGAAATCAGTGCAATACGATGCTTTTTTCAGATTGTGTTTGTCATGCCAGCAATAATCTATTACAAGTAAGTACAAGTCATCCTTGGTTAATATTGACTAGGTGCTCATTCACACAAGCAACACTCATAATCAGGATGATATCTCAGTATCAGTGTATTAGAAAGTATATGTATTAGGCAGTATCCTATCATACATTTCTATAGAAGATATCAAAAGAACAAAAAATTGGTTTGAGTCTGAATGAAATCTGCCTGATTTCACATTCATGTACTTTTTTACTTCTTTTTTTTTTATCCATTTCACCCATCCAATGTTGAATCAGTAGTTTCTGCAGCTACTATAATAATGCTCAGGCATGTACAGAGCATAGACATAGGACTGCATTACAAAGTAGTATGCTTCTGTGATATAGTTGTCAAAGTTTTTTAGCCCCATGTGGGACCTGGACTTAAAAAAATAGTTTTTTTTTTACTTTAACAACCAATTTCCAATAAACGCTATTCATCACTGCACCCACAAATACATGTTAAGACTGTATTATGCACAGGGAAGCCATATGTCAGTCATCTTCAGAAACTCCACAAACTGCTCTGGGCTGCAGCTCTTCTGAAATGTACTTATGAGTATGACTAGTCAGTTTGATTATGGAAATAATAGATGCAGGGTTCTGTGGGCCAAATAATTTCTGTTTTTAATAATTTATATATGCTATCCCAACATTTAGCAGGAGTTTGTACTTTTATCCATAGAGATTTAAAACAGTAGGTGAGTGTCATGTGAGGAATCATGCAAAGATATTTTTCAGGTAATTTATCAGTATTTACTGTTTGTGTCTGAACAGGAGAATAAACCTTGGGTCTCTTGTGTGTTTTGCATATGAACATACATTTATTATGTTAAATATATATTGCTAATAAGTCCACTGCATAGGAACAAATTAATGTATGTGGCATATGCAGTTAATGTAATGTAAATGTCCCGTCTTCTTTGCAAATAGCCTGCAAGACTGCAGGTTTTCGTTCAAAGCAGGTGCACACCTGACCAGTTGTTTGACTAAATTAAGTTTGCTTCAGCTTAATTGAAATTAAAACGTAGCAACACCGGCCCTTTGCAGACTGAACAATTCTGAGATCGTGGCATCGTAAGAATTACATTTCTTTTATTGTAAGTTTGATTTTACACACAAATTTCAAATTTGTTCCTTTATGGCAATAGAGTGTTTAAGTATTTGAGCATGGAACCCTTTAGATCTTAAGAGAACAGCTTTAATAAAATATTTTAAGCCCTAAGACCAGGTCATTATTAGCTGATCCTCAATGTTTCAGTATCAGAAAATAAGTTGTATGGTGCCATTTCCACATATAGCCACTGTATAATGCACATACTGTTGTTTAGGACTGGATTCATAGGACCACGTGGAATGCGAGTCTACCTGTTCTTGAGAGGATTCCTGGGCTCCAATGCCATGATCCTGCTGTACTATGCTGTACTCCAGATGCCTCTGGCCGACGCCACTGTTATTATGTTCAGCAACCCGGTCTTCACGGCTCTTCTGGCCTGGATCTTCTTGAAGGAACGTTGCACCATCTGGGACGTAATCTTCACAGTCTTCATACTCACAGGGGTCATCCTCATAGCCAGGCCGCCATTTTTGTTTGGTGCAGAGCTATCAGGAATTGAGGGTGAATACACCAACCACATCAAGGGCACAGTGGCCGCTTTTAGCGGGGCCATTGGGGCAGCTTGCACTATGGTCATCCTGAGGAAGATGGGTAAAAACGTCCATTACTACCTCTCCGTCTGGTACTATGCCATGCTGGGGTTCATCGAGTGTGTCATAGTCTTGTTCATTATAGACGAGTGGGCGATACCGTCCTGTGGCTGGGACAGATGGGCTTTAATGGCAATTGGAGTTCTGGGCGTAGCAGGGCAGACATTTCTGACTAAAGCCCTGCAGATTGAAAAGGCTGGTCCAGTGGCACTTGTGAGGACTATGAATGTGGTTTTTGCTTTTGTCCTGCAATTCCTCTTTCTCAATCGCAAGCCATCATGGTCGAGTGTTGGTGGGGCACTGTGTGTGGTAAGCAGTACTACTGGGTTGGCACTAAGGAAATGGTACAATAGCACCAGACAAAAAACCTAAATGATTAATAATAATTTCAAATATTAGAATTAGCCTAAGTGTCACATTAGTTTTAAATGTGAAGAGATTATCATTATTTATGCACCTGTTACTTTTTGGTAATTATTTTATACCAAAGAGCTTAACCCTGAGGTAGAAATTGTAAATTAGTGTTTACATTTTATACATTGACAGAACATATATGTTTGTACTGTACTGGTTAATGTGTTTACTTGAATTGTTCTTGAATACACTACTTGACCGATGCTAGCAATGTGTTTTTAGATAGGACTTTATGTATGTATTTTTCTAAACAATAGAGGCTGTTATTTTGTGTCAGTATTTATATGTTGTAATGTGTTGCACAATGAAACAACAATAGTATTTTTTTTCCTTTATGACCATAATGTCTATATTAATACTCAGTTTAGTTTATTTCCAGTTGTCTTTGGTTTTATTATTATTTTTTTTTTAAACGTTGCTTGCTGTTAGTTGCTGTGAGTCTGATATTACATGTTTGTGTGACATCACATTGGTAAATCACATAAAAGCACTTTGTACTAATGCACAGTATAATTTACGCAAAAGCCTTTATAAATAATAAACAATTATGGAAGATTTTTGAGAATACATCAATGAAAAACAGCACGTCTTAAAAACTTGATACTGTGTCTCTTCAGATCTACTGGAGTAACCCCCTCCATGTTATTTATTTAACTTAGAATAGGAAGTCATATTACACCTGCTGTATATTTAAGTAGATACATGCTTTATAAATATTTTATTTGTTAGTGTTTATTAAAAGCCTTTGTTGCCGAACAATTACTACCTTGATTGCATTATTAACCACTGATATGTGTTTACAGCTATAGTAGGAACGATGAAAAGGCCACATGAAGCATGTAGACAAATGAGCTTTTTCAGTATGGACTAGGGAGTATGTGTAATGTAGAGAGGACCTTCAAGTAATATGGTTTGGTGTGTCTGAAGAGAAAAAAAAACAAGGACGGTAAATTTACAAATATGGCCTGAAGCAAAACTTGTCTCCTGTCTCTAGCTTTTAAGCTTCAGAAGGGATTTAAATCCAGTCCAAGTCCTATTGTGACAGTAGGATGTTAGTCTGAACCCAAAACAACAATGAAGCAGTATTAAAAAAGCAGGTCAGACAATTTGTTTTGTGTTTTTTATATCAGTATGAAGTCAGTCACATGGCTTTTTTATGAGATGGACTACCCTTTGTAGACTTTTCTGCCTTTGTATTCAAAGGTTTTGTTAATTTGGCTATTAACAGGTGCCTATGGTATAACAACAAATTCTTTTCATATTGATATTTAATTCAGAATGGGGACTGGAATTGGAACTTCTTAACTACATTGCATTATAGTGTCACTTAATGTATTTGAGTTTTTTTTTGGTTTTGTTTTTTTGTTGATGTCATTAAGTTTATTTTGTATGATTTCACAGGATAAGCATCCGTGTAAGGAACCTAATTCAGGCATAAGATTTTAACGATTACCAATAAAATACTGTTAATATAGTCTTTTCTGGCAAATAATGGATTAAAACCCCTCAAATATTGTTTTTTTGGCTAGTTCTTGTCAAATTCACAAGAATCTCTTAGTGAATAAACTGTAAATAGACACTGATAAAATGCACAGCTTGAAAATCTAAAGGTCACATTTTCAATATGACCAACAAACAGGTTGGCATTTCCTTGTAAAAAAATGTTTAATTGTACCTAACATACAGTGGACTACCACTAGAGGGTGTTAGACACACATGGATAAGTGAAGGGTAGCTTTGCTTGCCGTGGTATGGGGTAGACTTTGTTCAGTTCAGTGTTTATGTGGAAAAGGTGGGTAAAAAAATCTTTGCCAGGGTGGATAAGGACTGAGTATTACCAATCACATGTGCAGAATGTTTTAAGTAAGCATGTGGGTTGCATCCACCTTTGTGTTAATTCAATTTGCATAACATAACGGTGTTTCAGCTTATTGATTTGCAATTCTCAAATCACTGCATATCATGCAGTTTCCAAACACAAGCATCACAGATAACAACAAGAGAAGGCAGAGAAAATATTACAGTTAGGAAAAGACCATTCAGAGTCTCAAGGCATTGTAGTTCAGCAGAGAGATGGGTGGTGTTCTTGATTCATTACAGGGAGGGTGTTTTCAAATCCAGTTCTATGTCTCTTCTAGCCAAAGACCCACAGCTACTTACAGAAAAGTATACTTGAATAGCCTGCTGACCTCATGACCCTAAAAGTATAAGGACTTTAATTTTATATGCTAATTACTACAGGAAAACCAAAGTCTCAAACACTGTAGAGTTACATGCAGCGAAATGGTTTGGCCCAGACTTGAGGACTTGCACATTCTTTCTGGATGGCATAAGAGGTTCTTGCTCTTGAAGAATAGGGAGTTGGAAAAATCATTACAATTCTGTCCAAAACACATGACTGGCGAGGATTATGTACTTCATCTTTACTGTTTCCCACTATATTTGAATAAACAGTTTACTTCTGTAGATCAGCTACATTGGCATGACTTATACAACTGTTTATTTATGATTTTTTGACTATTTGTTTTAGGAGTTTTCATACCAATATGTCTTAATATTATTTATAATTATCTATTATGACTTTAAATACTGGTAATTAATATTTTTTCTCTGTGTAGAGAGTGTGTGAGAGTGCTCCAATTTAGTTCCCACTTCAGTTCTTTTCAAATTTCAAAACTGGATGAATGATCCACTGTTTTTTTACCATGCAGCTGGAAGCATGTTTGAAATACTAGAGAATAAACTTTGAAAAAATGTCACACTAGAGGTGTAAAGCTGAAGATGCTGCTGAAATAAATCATGCAAAAAAAATGGCTACATAAAATGTTTGGTTGGCTTTATTAAAGTTACTGGACAGTAGTAAAACTTACTACACCACTGTATCCCTGCAATTTAACAATATTGCAAATAATTGAGGAGATCAAAGCTAGCTTTGCACTGCAAAATAGCAGCAACTACTTTTTTGTAACTTGCTTAAACCTTGTTGTAGACTACAATTCCATATACTGTAAAAAAGATAAGTAGTCGGTTAAGCTTGACATCAAAACCTCAAAACACAGCACATCAACTGCCCCCGTTCCACATCCTAAACTGTATGTCCAAATTACAGGAACAGCAATGAAAACATTGAATTTTACACTTCTGCATAACTGAGATGCAACAATCCTGTGTACAAAAGAAACTTACAAAAAAGATTATTTGCTGTCCAAAATGACTGACCAGTGACCCAAATCCAGTCTTGTGATTTTAATGTGTAATGCTAATAATAGGAAACAAGCTTTCCTTAGGCTGCTATTTATGAAAGCAACTTGAAGAAAAAAATCTCCTAATTATGACTTCTCAGAATTTTGACTTCATTTTCTGTAATTATTATGCCTTGGTTGTATAATTATGACCTAGTATCTCATAGTTACGACCTAGCATCTCATTATTGTGACTTAATATCTCATAACTGTGACTTAGTAACTAAGTTATGACTTAGGAACTCATAATTATTACTTAGCATCTCATAAGCATGAGTAACTTAATTATGACTTGGCGTCTCATAATCTCATAATTATGAGAGCCTGTACAGTCTCTGAGTGGTGTAAATGGATTTCCATAACTATTGCCTTACGATGCTTTGTATGTATTTTAATGCACAGTATTGCACTATAATGGGAACCCATTCCATGAAGCTCACTAAACGCTGTTCTTGTTCTGTAGCGATTGACTTGGGAGAAAGTTAGTGACCTCTGCACACTATGCACCTTAGCATCCACTCTGTCATTTTATGTGGCTTTGCAGAATTTCTATCACTCCCACTTTGTTGTAATACCACTGATAGTTGATTGTGGAATTTTTAGTACTAAGAAAATTTCACAACTGGACTTGTTGCACATGTGGCATCCTATCATGGTACCACTCTGGAATTCACTAAGCTCCTGAGAGTGACCCATTCTTTCACTAATGTGCAAAGAAGCAGTCTGCATGCCTAGGTGTATGGTTTTATACACCTGTGGCCATGTTTCGGACGGGTGACTGAATACTTTTGGCAATATACTGTATGCTTATATGTTAATATGCCTTTGTATGTTTGTGTCTCCGCCCTGTGATGGACTGGTGACCTGTAACCAGAACAAGCTTTGTGTTTTCATAATGGGTATATACAATTTTTTTTTGTGAGAGCAAATCAGCTAACGTTAGAATTAGTCATTTTGCCCAGAAACTTGGTTCACTATCAGCGCCAACAGTTTCAGAAACATTGTTTTCAGTTTCTAAAAATCAAGAACAAACACAAGACTGCAGTCCCTCACACATTCCAATGATCTCTCTCTCTGTCTGTCTCTCTCTCTGTCTGTCTCTCTCTCTCTCTCTCTCTCTCTCTCTCTCTCTCTCTCTCTCTCTCTCTCTCTCTCTCTCTCACTCACTCACTCTCTCTCTTACTCACTCCCTCTCTCACACACCCACAGACACACAGAACTTTTTCTGAGTCAACCCGCAAAGCCTACTCTGTAGTCCACACGTGTTAGTCTGCGTTCAGTGATCTTTCCTCGCCCCACTATGTCGAGGTAGCGTTGCTTTGTCCTGCAGCTTGCTTTCACAATCGTTTAGTAAAAAGTCGCGAAAGCACCTCAAACTCCCGAAACAATAGCCAGCCCGCACTTTCATCGGGGTGAGTGTCTTTTTACACATATGCATGTCTTCGGAAATGTATTTTGCTGTTCTTTCTGTGAAGTTTGTGTGGCAGTCTCGTGTGCAAAGTTAGCAAGTCAACGTTTTTTGAAGGCAACTACATCAACAGCAACGTTGAGTTTTAGGAGGGTTGACACGAAAGCCAGGGCGCTAGTTTAGTGTGTTTCGGTTCTCGGCGTTGTAACTTGTGTGTTGGTACTGCTCCTAGCTCAGATCACACTGTTGATTTTGAGAGGTTCTCTGGTTGCCTGTATGGTAGGCAGTGAGGTGAAGTTGAGGAGATTCAGATTTACTGACAACGCATGTGCAGTCCAGCAGTCTGTAATGAGATGATGCTCCACATAGACTAAATGTGTGCTGGTTGTCACATGAAGGTGCGAGTGAAGCTTCGTACTCCGAAGAGTACGTGTGTACACACGTTTACAGTCATGTTTGGAAACTACACAAAGTGCATTTGTTTTTTGTTTTTTTGTATTTGTTTATTTGTTCATTTGTTGTGAGGTGATTTAAGTGCAAAGTTCAACAGAGCAAAGATACTCCCTGTAAATGACACACACACACACAAAGATTTTACTAATTGTGTGGATTGGTTGTTCTGTAGATTGGGTTTGTGAATATACAGTGGGAATGGTTCGACACATTATGTTGAATATTTATTGCCCTTTGCCTGCTGTTTTTGTTCAGATCAACCTGAGTGAACCATGTCCTCTTTTGTGTTCGGGATAGATACATTTGTTGCAGGCCTCCTATTTAATCAAAACACAGCCAAGACAAGTGTAAATGCTGGTGTTTGTAGGTGCAATGCTGAGCAATATTTTATGTCCCTGTTTGTGGACTTTGGTCAGCTAAAGGGAACTGTTTGCTAGGAGGTTAGCCTGTTCCATCAAGTCACTTTTGATCAAAATTAGGCCTACACATTTATCCTGCTTTAAAGCACAAACATTGTGTCCTGACCAAAAATGCAGTACACAGCAAGAGAGTTGCAAAATAGTGTGTCATGAAACATCATGCAGTGCATGTGGCACACCTAGTATATGTGGACAAACTAGAAACTCTTTTAGTGACACACCCACCATCTGAAGACTGTCAGATTGGAAGTGTGTGATTCATGAATCTCTAGATCTTCTAAGTGGTTTGTGTCCAGTTATGAATCCAAAACTTGGAAACTACAATCCCAGGTCAGAAAAAGTTTGGCCAGTATGAAAAAAAGCAAGAAAAGAAAGAAAGAAAGAAATTATTGATTTCTAAAATTTACTTTGACCTGTATTTCATTTCAAAACGTTTTTGTTTTGTCTGGTCAACTTCATTTTATTTGTGAATGTGCATTCATTCCTGTCATTTATGTCTGCAACACATTCAGTTGGGAAAAGGGCAGTGTAGGGATAGTTCTGAGGTACAACGGTTAAATAATATGATTAGAAAGAGTTGATTGAGATCGTGATTTGGTAAGCAATATCAGCATCCAGCAAAGGCCCAGTCCTTTAGAAGCAAATATGGGCAGAGGATCCCCTTGTTGCCCTCGAATGCAAAAGAAGGACCATTGACTTCTCTGTGGTTAGAGCCATCTGGAATAAACACAGTGCAAGTGTGTATTGTGGTCAGACAAATCAGTATTACAGGTCTATTTTTTGGAAGAAATGGATGCTGTGTGCTCTGGACCAAAGATGAAAAGGAACATTCAGGCGATCAACAAGTTCAAAAGCCAGTCTCTGTCATGGTATGGGGTTGTTTGTGTAGGCAATGGTAACTCATGCATCTGTGACGGCATTATGAACGCTAAAGAGCACATAAGATTTTATAGCAGCATACACCAATCTTTTCCAGAGACACTCAGGCATATTTCAATAAGACAAAGCAAAACCACATTCTGCGCATATTACAGATGCGTGCAATGGCCTATCTAGCCTGCCTAGCCTAATCCTGACCTGTCTCTAACTGAGACACACATAGTCCCCATATTACTGCACACTTTGCAAAAAAATAGGATAAAATTATACCCACAATGCTTCATTACTTGATTTTGGCTTTTAAGTGTTTGGGGAAAAATGGCAACATTACAAAATGGTTAATGCTATATTGTACCACTTTTTAAAGCATGTTGCAAGAATCACACTTTAAATACATATTTATTATAATTAAAATAAGGTAATTAAATAAACATAAAATGAAATGGTTTTGTTTTCAATGTAAAAGAATTTTCAATGTGAAGAATAATGACCAAATAATAAGATTCTTCTGATTTGGGTTTAGTATGTATGTATGTTATACAGTAACTTCACAGACTCACTGTTGGGGTTTTGGGTTTTTATAGATTATTCTGAAATTGTGTTTATTGTCTGTGAGTTTATTCACTGGTTTAAGAAAGTAGCCACTCTGTTGATGTTTATTTATCTGGTTTGGCTTTTTTTTTTTACTTTTATTGGCATGCTGATCCAGATGTGCTTACCAGTTGCCTTGTAAGTAAGCAGTTTTACCGTACTTCAGCTTGCATATTTTTTGAGGTGGCCCCTTTTGGGCTTAGATTAAACTCAGCTGTAGTTCATTAGACAGTCCTTTCCCCTGCTGTTTTCAGCCCAGAGTGTGTGTGTGTGTGTGTGCAAGTGTGCATGTTTGGGAGTGGGGGGCTAAGTAGGGGGAATTCCCGTAATTCCCAAGCATTACAATAGCCTCATGCCTCAATACACACAGCAGCACACCTCCCCTCACCACCAGTGTGTAGATGGTCAAAACGGTCTCTGTATGGATTTTAGATAAAAGATTGGATCTAGAATCTGTTACATGTAGTGTTTTTGTCATTTTTGGATTGCCGGAGGTATACATTGTAGCAGTTTTAGCTTGTAAATAATATAGAAATAACAACCATAAAATATGTCTTTCAGTAATGTACAGTTTTAGATTTGTGTTCACACCATTTGTTCAGTTTTACGAATGTAGGAAGTGTTGCTGAATCCACACAAAATGTATTTATTTCACATTTTAAAGTGTTTTAAGATTAATGCTTTTGTTGGTCGCAGCAATGTCTCTTTTCATGAATGGGCTTGTTTTTGTTAATTTCTTAAATGCAAATATGCAGCCTCCTACCCTTTTAGATATACAGTCAGATTTTTACATAGTTTCTCTATTTTCTCAGGCTGAAAAGTAATATGACAGTTGACTGATAAGTAGTTTTATGGCCAAGTGTGGCCTGTTCCCTCGTTAGTTCATGACAGATTAAAAAGATAAAAAGTCTGGAGTTGATTCCAAGTGTTGAATGTGCATTTGATAGCTGTTTATGGGAACTTTCAATGTACTGTTAATGGTATCGATGCAGATAAGGGGAGCAAGATGATGCTGAAAAATTCTTTCTGAGAGATAGCAGACACTTTTGGAGTGGACAAGTCAACAATCTGGTACATTCTTTGTGCACTGGCGAGCTTGGCAGCATCAAAAGGCCCTGAAGACCACAGAAGACAACTAAAGTGGATGATCGCACAATTTATTCCATGGTGAAGAACAAAACATTCACATTTAGTTAAGTCAAGGACATTCTAGAGGAGGCTGGGGTGTCACCGTCAAAGTCTACAATGAAGAGACGCCTTCATGAATATAAATTACAGAGGATGTACCTTAATATGCAGACCACTGGTAACACACGAGAACAGAATGGCCAGATTGGGCTTTTTTAGAAAACATCTAAACAAGCCTGCCCAGTTCTGGAACAAGATTCTTTAGACAGATAAAAATTTAAACTACAAAATGAGAGGAACAGTAGAGTATGGAGAAGGAAATGAAGAGCTTATAATCTAAAGCATATCACAGCATCTGTTAAACATGGTATAAGAAATAGAATGTTCCTAAATGACTGAGCCAGTCACCTGATGTAACCTGACCTCTACACGATTGAGCATGATTTTACTTACTGAAGACAAAACTGAAAGTAGAACAACCTACAATCGTGCAGCAACTGAAAGCCTGGCAGAGCATCCTAAAGAGACTGCAGTCTATGGTTTACAGACGTCAAGCAGTCAGTAACTACAAGAGATTTGCACCCAGGTATTAAAAACAATCCTTATATTTCTAATTGTTAGTTTGTTCAGTTACTTTAGACCCTGAGAAAATGGGGGACTATGTTTAAAAAATCCTAAATTAATGTAATGTTTTTGTCCACATTGACAGTTTTGTTTCAAATTCATTATGATAGTGTGCAAAAATGGCATTCACAAACCTAGCTATTAGTCTCAGATCTTGCTTTTTGGTCAAAAACAATTTGCTTGATGCCCAGATTTAAAAAGTATAACACACTCTCAGCTGTTTATATGTACAGTGTACTATTGCTGATGTACTATTAGCAAGTGAATGTGTCACATGGGAACCTGGGTGCTTTGTTATCGTAACATGTAAGGGAGTGTCCTTTTTTAATCTTTTGTGCAATCTGTGTTTATACGGCTGTGGAGGTGTTGTTGGAAGCACAAGAATGTTTTCATTTGGCCAGTGTTGAAAACCAGTCCAACAGAATGGTTTCACAGAAATGTGTGTGTTGACTCACGTTTTTTCTGTCTTTTGATTGTTTTTGTTGACAGAATGGCCAAAGAGATTATATACAGTACAGACATAATGTTGTAGTATGATATAGGTGCTATAGGTTTCTGTGCCGACAGAAGTCTGCAGTAACTTAGCTATAGTACGTTTTTCTGTCTTCTTTTTTCCCCTTCAGTAGGTATTTTCCTCTTTGTGTCACTACAGATTTAGCTGGACCCTTGCCCCTTTGTGTCCCTACCCTGTCTCTTTGAATCAAAGTACCCTGGCACTGATCCTTTGTACTGTATTATCACAGAGGTTTGTGACTGTGTGTGGGTGTGTGAAAACTATAAATGTGGACCTTGCCTGTCTTAGTTGACCCAATATCCATTAACCAATTCCCCCCAAACCCCAGCCCCAGTCTGTGTGACGCTACCCTCAGTAAGGCCTCACATTCCAAAGACCCACAGATTTTCAAAGTTCAGTTTGATTTTTTAATTTTAAATTCCAATGCATCAGGATTGTTGGGGGACAACTGTGATTCTTCAGAGAGCTACATTTTTTTTTTTTTTTTGATGCATTTTTTGGTACAGCACATTTACAGTTTCTGTTAATAATGTATCCACACTCCTGGCCATCATCAAGTTTTACTAATGGGTGGTTTGTTTACATTCAAAGAAGGTCTAATAACAATCAAAAGACCATCAAACGAGTCACAACAAATATCTTTTTGAAGGTTGTGAAATTCCTGGCTGTGCTTTTTTCACAGCCCTGGGGTTTTTCACATCCCTTTGCAGTGAGCTTTGCTTTAGTGTGCAGTTATTTGCTACCCAAGTGTTTATTGTCCTTCTTTCTTCCCCTTTCTCCTAGATTTCTGAGGCCCTGACGTCTTGCGAGCAGAGGTTGAAGTCTAACAGGCTGATGTTATGGAACTGGAGGGTGCTGCTTACTACTGAACCAATTATCTTCTCTCTTTATTTTCATTCAACTTTAGTTTGGTGGAGATACTCCTCTAAAGCTGATGGCCGTTGACTCCAGAAACTTGTGCTTTTCTCTATCCCACTGTTCATCTGTACATTGTGGTGAAGAAGAACCACTTTATGATATGAAAGTTTGCGTGGAGGGGCAGGTGGATAATGGCCTTCTTAGCGCCAATATGACCACAGAGAAGGTTGCTGCAGTACTTGGAGTCAGAACAGCATCTTCCTCATCTACAAAATACAGAAACCAGATGCTGTCTTTTGGTCGTCAGCTGCTTGAGAGAAGCAGCTCTGAGCCACAGCTCCCCTGTCCATGGCGTCTGTCTTTGTCTAAAGAACAAAAATACTTAAAAAATTCGGAACAGATACATATGGACTGCAGCACAGGGAGTCCCTTTCACCCCAGATCCAAGAGTTTGGACAGCCTAGGATATGTACATACGAATTTGCACTGCTATGCGGCTGAGGGATCATCATGCAGGTGGTCGAATAGCACATGCAGGCCAGTGGAAACAAATGGAAGCTGCCAGGATGCCGCCCCTGTAGCTGGAGGCTGGGAAACGGAGCGTCAGCGGTGCCAGGACAGAGGTGGGAGAACAGAGGGGTTTTCTTCTGAAGTGACTCACCTTATTGGAGGGGCTCCAAGCTTAAATGGATCAGGTGACGCGCCATGCCAGCTGAAAGCCAAAGAGGTTGGGCAGTGGGAGGAGGACGGGTTTGCCTGTGGGTTCAGCATGAGGAGAAGCAGCCTGCCCATACCTTCTCCAGTGCAGTTACCTTGTACATGGGACTGCAGCAGCAAGCCAAAAGCCACAATGCAGGATGTGATGGTAAGGCTGCACAAGAAAATATCCCTTAATTATTATTGTGTAGCCATGGCGATGCTGATATTGCGGAAGTGTGTAAATGCTTTGTAGAAGATTTTATTGTGTGCACAAATAACAGCTGCAGTACAATTTGACATGGGCTGAACAAGTTGACATCAATGTTCAGACATTCTTGCATCAAATAATTGTGCAGTTTGGGCTGATTGTGACAAGAATCGACTGGGATTTTTGCCACTTCTGTTAGACCCATATGATGCTTCGATGAACCTGCAAATTTAGATACTTCCTTCACACTATGGCCTTTGGCATGCCCAAATGCAATCACTTCCTTTTTCCAAATTATTCAAATCTGCTTTGCCACCCCTTTTTTCCACACATTAAATGAGACATTCACTGCAGTGTTCCATCTATTCTCAATCTATGTATTTATTTCCTGATCATTCACGTGCAACATCCAGCTTACATAAAACATCCAAGGTGCCAAATTTTTTGTCCACTGGGCTTATTATCTGGATTTTTCTCAAAACTGGTATCGTGTCAGCCACAAGCTTTTCCTGTTCAGGGCCTAACTAGCACCTAACTAGCATAATATGGGAATGGATTTACCATAAATACAATTATATGTGTATTTTTAAAATGTTTTTACTTTTAAATATCTAAAAAAATGAAAACAATGATGTGTCTATGTTTAGCCCTACCAGATGGCTCTAAGGTATGGCTGTTGCTACAAAGGTGGCTTCTCCAGCCTGGAGAGGCTTAATAGGAGAGGCAAAACCAAGTGCCCTCTGGGACAGTGCTTGGATAAGCCCTGTCAGGGCTCTGAAACCTCCAGATTGAATCCAGCCCAACAGCAGTACAGTGATGGTGAAAGTACAGCGTCGGACAGTGAGTTTGTGCGCAATAAAAAGGAGCGCTCCACCATGCTTGTCAGGAGATACCTGAAGAACAACAGGAAGGTCACAAAAATGGTGTGCCCCGGTACCAGAGCTATTGTGAAGACCCTGCCTACTGGCCATATTTCAGAGACAGCATGGCAGGCTGTTTGCGGAGGAGCACCTCACCGGAGAGAGATGTGTACTTTTGCAGTTTACTGCAGATACAGTAGAGTGCATCCGGACTTCCAGCTGCAGGTCTCCAGGGCTCTTCTTCTCTATCCAGGTGTAAGGCTGGCAAAGGTAAGATCGTTTGCTTTTAAAGCTGCATGTGGCATGAATGGCTCTTTTGTGTTATTCAGATGTTATGAGTTATTATGAATAGGCCTCTTTCTCAGCCTGCAGTCAAATTCCAAGATCCGAGTTCTGGATTAGCTTGGGATATATGTCTTTGAGATTGTAAATGCTTGTAAATATGCAGGCAATAATGAAGCAAATGTTTTACCACTCAGTGATGTCAAGTAGACATGTTTTCTTTAATTGTACTATAACAGATTATCACTGTGTGCCATGGGGTTCAGTTGAATTGTCAGTATCTTTGAGCTGAGATGTAGTCCTGCTGCTGTCAGTATTTACATGTATTTTAATCTAAATAACTCTGAATAATTGAATCTACATTGCCGTGAAAATTTTAATCACAGAAGTATAGTTTCCTAGGTGACTGATCACTTTCAAATTGAATCATTTAATGGCCAAGGTCTATAGAACACTACAAGGACATCTTCATTTGTGGACCAGTTTAATGCTGGATTGCATCATGAGTGTCTGTTGTCAATTTTATTTATTTATTTATTTATTTACTTTCAACATGAAGTGTTTTTAAATCTTTGCAGAGATATTTGAGTCCAACTAATTTGGGGAACAACCAACAGTACCAATAGGTTTTCCATCCTGTAAGCCCCAGAAAATGAACCACTCCCTAATGTGACAAACTGTCACTATTGGTTTGTTTTAAGATTTGCCAGGCCCACTTGGGAAATCAAACAAAACTTTTTGCAGATTATGATTTGGCTGAAGACTGTAATGTTGTGCAGTAGTTTTTCGGATGTAACCTGGAACAGGACTTTGACTCATGCCCTCGTAAAATCTACTGCTTGTTGTTCTTCGGTTGTTCCAGTGCTGTCTGTGTTTCTCTTGCGGGCTGAGACACTGAAGCCTCTGTTAAAGAGCCATGGTCCTGGGTTGGTTAAAGACATTAAGCTTTTATTGGCCCTTTGTGGTATTAGACTGTGGTGTGTTTTACCTCAAGGCTCGTTTTTTGACTTATGATCGTAATGAGCTCACTGAATAGATACATTTCCATTGAAATTAATGTACCATTTTTACATCAGGATAAGAGCCCTGTAACTGTAATTACTACATAAATAATCTACGTGTTTTTTTTTAAAGCAGTTGACCTAAATTAATAATAACAAACCTACATAGTCCTAAGATTCTAAAATACATTATGGAAAAAAAACACAAATATATATATTTTTGCATATTTCCAAAAGTACTTTTGTGATTTAGATTAGAATGTGATATGCTCAATATAGTTGCTCCTGTAAGCTTATCCTTGCAAGTTATGAAGAGTTTATACTGCTTCTAGTGTTGGGATAAGCAGTGGAACTCTGGACCACTGAGAGTTGGAAATGGGAGTTGTAGTGGAGAAAAAGAGCAGCTCTGTTCCACCAGGCCAATTTTGAGGCCTCTTGAGACTTGAGGTCCAATAGTGAAGGTGCATACAGGCCAGCATTCTTTCCACGTGAGCTTAGAATGGTTGTATTGAGCACAAGTCCTGCTGTTTCCAGTCCAGAGCAATTCATATAATTTAATGGCTGCTGAAATATATGGGCCACTTTTCCATAATGCTGTTCATTGTGTGCTCTAGTTGCAACAATATGGCATCTGCTTCTTCTTAGGGTACATGTTTAATGGGTGAGTAAATCCACAGTTAACAGAATCAGTTAATCAGAAATTGACATTGCACTTTGTATGACTTTTTCATCAGATATTTATTTGCTGCTTATGCTTGGAAGAAGGTTTATTAAACACTTTTATCTTATTTTTTCCCTTCAGTTCTAAAGTCATTCATTTTTCTCTCTCTTTCCCTCTCTCGCTTACTTTTTTAGCAAAAAAAGCTAGCAAATCTATAGTATGTTGCATGGTGTGCCTGTGTGTTGAAGACTGTTGTTAACTCTTCCTGATGGTGGACGGTGTTTAACGTGAGCATTTCCCCTGGCAATTAGCTACATTTTAATGATAAATAAAAAAACAGCTTCAAAACTACTTTTCAGGAATTTTACTGTGAAACCGGTAAACTAATCATCCTCAGCTAGTTTTAATGTTCAGTTTTGAATATTTAATGCTCATAACGAATATATAGTGTTTGTTTTTAGCAAAAAGGCAAATCAGCCAAAAAACACATTTATGTATAATAAAATAATTAAACAAGTCGAGACAACATGAGTTGTGTGCTGGTATCCTGTAACTAGTTAATGTCATTGCCAGGGTGTGAGTGAGCTGAAAGTTGTGAGAGAATGGAGATTGCTGTAACACTCTCCTTGTCATCAGAGGAAATGACTATAATGGCAGCTACAGCACAGGAAGAAAAATAAAACTGGGAGAGTGATGATGTGGATTTATTGATTAGTGCTTGTTATGTAGTTTAGTGGCTAAATGGGTAAAGTGGCTTTTAATCATCATCAGCTGTTGTTGACCTTAAAGTTACTAGTTTAGATCCTAACAGTTTGTCCCAGAATCTGGGACGGTGTCCTGTAATATAATATGTAGTTAGCATGAAGATTATATATGAACATCACTTCTCCTCTAGAGGACAAGTAATACGGCTAGAAATGCATATTGCAAAAGACTTACAGTGCACATAGTTTGTTCTACAGCTGGTATTTTCATCATGGTAGCAATAATATACAGTTCAACCTATAATATATTGCCCAGCCCATACAATAAAAAAGGCACAAATATGGAGGGAATGGATATGAAGTGAGGTGGTAACATATTGCTAGGTCACCAAGTAGGGCTGAACAAAAAAAATAATATTCCTTACATTTTTAAATTGGAACAAGTAATGGATGGTTCTGACCTGCTCCTGCCATGTACAGCAGACTTTGTGCATCAAGTGATG
Organism: Prochilodus magdalenae; assembly: GCA_024036415.1. Lineage (NCBI taxonomy): Eukaryota > Metazoa > Chordata > Actinopteri > Characiformes > Prochilodontidae > Prochilodus > Prochilodus magdalenae. Next base: position 90,212 of record JAMWET010003859.1, read on the forward strand.
TGCAAATGACACTGGAAGTCACTTAATTGCTGCACTCTCAGGTTTGAGTTGTACTGTTGAGATTGAATGCTACAAGCTTTTGCGCTCAGGCTTCTTTTTAAACAATGTGGCCAGTTAAAGAAGCGTAACAAAAACCCAACAATCCTACTATCTAAACGTGCATAAATGTGAAGTCTCTCAGTTTGGGTAAAAGTTACTTGTTTATTTAGGACACCCATGATGGTAAAAAGGTTGTTGCCCTGCATAGATCCTGAATGGATTTCACACTGTCATTTAAATGGGCTCACAAAAAGGATGCTAAGCTAAACAAAAAGCTAAATTGCCCTCTTATGCAATAGAAAAATCTCAACATTTGAGCATTTAATATGATTCACTGAGAGGTAAAAGCTGTGTTATATAGTTCCTAGGCAGACTGTAAATACTACAGCATCATAACTGTTTGAAATTAACATACTGGTGGCCATTCTGATGGTGAATCAGATCAATCGGCTAAGATCACCAATAAGACTCCAAAAATAATGAGAAAGTATAGTACGTTACAGTAAGAAATGACTGTCTAACTAGGCCACTGATAAAATTGCAGAAGGAGAACATAAAGGCTGAATGACCCAAAACATTTTATGTTGTTCAGGTAACCCTTAGGTGCTTGGATAATATAGGATAAATCTGATTGTTCAATTAAACATCCTCACTGACCGATAGGAGGAATGAGGAAATCAGTTAGAAGTCCTAAAAATTCTCATTCTCTTTGAATCAAAAATCTTGTATCCCTATTACCACGTTCAAAGAATACCCAACAAGATTCCCAGCAACATAACACATTCCTTTACTGTCTTTCATCATACCACTTCCCGCCAGTCTGTGATGTAAGCCAGTTTGAATTCCAGATTGCCTGTTTGAGTCACATCACATCCTGTACACTGTGGGGAGTGGCAGTCACTGATAAGACCTGTCTCACTAGCAAACAGCTCTAGCCCAACCTTCAATCCGAGGGAAACACACGGCAGAACAAGACAAGGAGGGGGCATTACGTTCATGATACTGAACACAAAGTATGCATTGTCTGTCACGATACTTTGCGTTCATAGTTGGCCATGTGGCGAATTCAATTGCAGTGTAAGGCCTAGAGATAGAAGGAATTAACATTCAAGTTGGTCTGTATATAATGTATATACATATAACATGTATAAACAGGGTGTTAAGCTAGATAATACTGGGTAGGGCTTTTGTGCACACCAGAATTGCACATGATGGTTTTTGGAGTTACTGTAGGTGTTCTGTTAACTTGGACCAGTCTTGCAATTCTCCTGCCATTGACCTTTCTTATCCGCAAATTTTTTTATTTTCTCAGCATTTTGAGTAAATTCCAGGAGATCAGCAGTTTGGCATCAACAGCCATGCTATAGTAATTTTATCCCATTCTAATGGTTCTAATGGGTGAGTGTATTTTTTTTTTTTTTTTTTTTTTTTGTGTGTGTGTGTGTGTGTGAAATAATAAGCACCTTTTTGTTATAATAAATAATTAGCATAGAGATACGTTTTTTCCCTAATTAGATTAGCTTGGACTATAAACACAAGGGCCATTATCCACATGTTAAAATGGAGTACAATTGACTGCTTTTAATGATGTATGAACTCATCTGCTTCTGCGTCATGTAACATCTAACTATGATTTGGAAACAACAAAGTCCTCACAATCTTACATTGAGGAACATTTTCTGAAATTTTTAGATCCAGTTTTTCATAGGTAAACTTTTGCCTGTCTTTGCTCCAAGAGACTCAGCCTGCCTAAAATGCTGCTTTTATACACAGTGATGAGACTTGGTTGCTCTTGGTACCACTTCCATCCTTTGTTTCCCCTGCCCTGACATTGTTTTTGGCTGATATGCTGCTACCAAGATATTATGCTGCCATTAAGTTCTAAATGAGTTTCATGAAATGGAAAATGTCTCATGTTCTATTGTGTATATTCTATGCACACTATATTCTATGGTTCTGTGTTCACTCAGTTATTTGCGGTGGCCCTGATAAGAACCAGACTTCACAAGCATTTAGTACACCTAAAGCTACCCCACATAAAGTCATGTCATGACATGCCCCCTAATATGTTAGTGGTTGTTTTGGATTGCAAATTAAATGCCAGATTTTGCACTGTTGTCATTGTAATTAAAAAATAACCTATATGTAAGGAAATGGTAGCGGGGAAACTCAGTTTCACTTATGCATAAATAAACAAAAAAAAGCATACTTCTTAAGTGCTGATATAGGCCTTAATGTATTGATTCATTCATTCATTAACACCCTGATATCGAAATAATGGCTGATAAAAATAACTGGTACTGGCACTCTGTTTCTGCTTATGCAAACGTGTGTGTTGTTTCTAGTGGAGAGCACTCTCCTTTTAGTCCTTTTTAAATGGCGTAGCCGATAATTCAACACACACAACACACCTCACACATGGATTCAGTGTTTCACATATTTTGGACACGTAATTGCTTGTCACAGTTACAAAATTTGTCAAATCGTATTGGCCACCGCTGCTTACAGGGTCACTGAATGGGTTTAGTTTTCTGTGGAGCACTACATCTAGGGGTTTACCCTGTAGGCAGATGGTCAGAGTTGGTCAAAGCTTTTTAAAAGTTTACAGAAATGAGGAAGAGTAGTTTTTGAGTTGTGTAAGTGTTTGTCTTTAGAGGTTTGCCAGTTTCAGAAGCACAGCTTTATTGAGAAGGGAATGGAAGTGTCAACAAAGAGACAGGTGCTTGTGAGATGAGCGCTTAATGCAGAGGAAGAGAGGTAACCTGCTCAAACAATCAGTTGCCACCATTTTAGCTACTGTTAAAGATGTTTAGTTCAGGGATTAGTCCACGTGGATTCAGAAATGTAGGCAATTGGGAATGAACAGCCTTATGTTAATGAATTTGTTTAAACTGAATTTCAGATATTGTGCTCTCGCTGATCTTGAAGTAAAGTGTTTGGATATTAACTTCTTGGGCTAATGAATGCACAATGCATCTGACATGCTTGTCTAATACAAGCAAGACAGCTATCTTGTTTGCTTTGAGAAGTATTGTTTTCTGAAACCTGAGGCAAAGATGTTTTTTTTTTATTTATTTATTTATTTATTTTTTGTAGTCTATGGCTGTATATTATTATTTGTTAATACTAATTGAAGTATTAGCCATTGCTACAGTACTGCTAAAACAAAGAACTGCTATTTGCTGTGGCTTTCTGGATTCAGATCTATTTCCAACTAGATTTAGGATGCACTATATTGCCAAAAGTATTCACTCACACCTCTAAATTATTGAATTGAGGTGTTCCAATAAATTCTATGGCCACAGGTCTATAGAACCAAGCACCTAGCCATGCAGACTGCTTTTACAAACATAGGTGAAAGAATAGGGTGCTCTCAGGATTTCAGTGAATTCTGGCATGGTCTTGTGATAGAATTCCACCTCTGCAAAAAGTCCTATCGGGAAATGTCCTAACTACTAAATATTCCACAGTCAACTGTCACTGGTATTATAACATAGTCATTTAAAATGACTGAGCGGGTTTAGCGGATGCTGAGGTGTGTTGTGTCTAGAGGTCACAAACTTTGTGCAGACTCAATCAGTACAGACCTCCAAACTTAATGTGGCCTTTAGATTAGCTCAAGAACAGTGTGTAGAGAGCTTCATGGAAAGGATTCCCATGGCTGAGCAGCTGCATCCAAGTCTTCCATCACCAAGCATGAAGAAAAGCGTTGAATACAGTAGTGTAAAGCATGCTGCCACTGCACTCTAGAGCAGTGGAGATGTGTCCTCTAGAGTGAGGAATCACGCTTCTCTGTCTGGCAATCCGACGGATGAGTCCGGGTTTGGCAGTTGCCATGAGAACGGTACTTGTCTAAATGCATTGTGCACGTTTGGTGGAGGGGTGGGGGGGATAATGGTGTGGGGTTGTTTTTTTAGAATTGGACTTTTGATGCTTCAGTAGACCAGGAGATTTCGAACAATTTCATGCTTTCAACTTTGTGGGAGCAATTTGGGGATGTCCTCTTGCTGTTCCAACGTTTGGTTTGAAAGAACTTGACCAGCCCCGCCTCCTGACCTCAACCCCATAAAATGCCTTTGGGATGAATTAGAGCGGAGACTGTGAACCAGGCCTTCTCGTCCAACATCAGTGTCTGACCTTACACATGTGCTTCTGGAAGAATGGTAAAAAATTCCTATAATCACATTCCTAAACCTTGTGGAAAGGATTCCCAGAAGAGTTAAAGCTGTTCTAGCTGCAGAGGGTGGGCTGACAACATATTAAACCCTATGGATTAAGACTGGGATGTCACTCAAGTTAAATGTGTGTGAAGGCAGACGAGCAAACACTTTTGGCAATATGGTGTAGCTGCATGTGTCAAGATTTCACCTTTTGCAGCATAGACAGGAGAAGCACTAATTTTTAAAAGTTCATCCAGAGGGGCTCCCATGCCTCTCCCTTAGGCACAGAATTACTTAATTTGCCTGTTTATGAGCTAGCCTAGTGTTTTCACTTGATGATAGGTGGGGGTGGTGGGAGTGAAAAGTAAAATTTTGAAATTATCAAGTGATATTAGTGGTTAGTATTATTTTGAGGTGAAACTCAAAACGAAGTATATCATTACAGTTTATTAAAGGACTACTGAATCTTTTCAGAATCTCGCCTTTTAGGTGAGTAATTAATTTTGCTTCAATTGATGAGGTAAAAAAGGGTCATTTTGATTTCATTGTGACTAATATTGCAAGGAAAAGTTGCAAAATGATGTAGAATTTAGCAACATAACACTTTTACCATAGAAAGTTTTCCAGGTGTTATAGCCAAGGTGCAAAATGAAGCCAGGGAATGAACATACTTGTACCAGCACCTCTGGAAAATGCAATTAGATTTTCTATTTATCTTTCACCAAACAGACTGCCCACAACGTTGCATATAATTAATTTCAATCTTTCTTCACTAGATGTGAAGCAAACAAAATTGTTCACACAAATGACGAGAGTTACTTTCCCATGAAGACATGAACTAGTGAGACTACACTAACATGAAAAGCTTCCACCAAATTTGTTTGAGATTAGAAGACAAATATATGAGATGATGAATCACAGTTAATGTTCTGATATTTATAGGTAGATATTTACTATACACAGATCCCATCAGTTATATTGTGACTTGTAAGTGTCTGGTGTTTAAACAATTAATACCTCAATAATAACTCAATGTCTGTTTTCCCCCTGAAAAGTGAAGGCCAACATGAAGGCCAGAAAGTTATCTATAGGAGAAAACAAGAAATTTTAAATGTAGAAGCACAGGTAAAAATAATTACAGACGTTGTACAAGCATTTGGCATACCCAATACCACAATTCAGAATATCCTGAAAAAGAAATAATCTCTGGTGTACTAACAACGAAACATCTAGCAGGTCATCCAAGGAAGACAGCAGTTGATTATAGAAGCATTAGAGATCAATGTTCAGTGTCATCAACAACCTCCACAGAGCAATGGTGAAGGTGTGCCATCCACTATTTGAAAAAAACTTTAAATAGTGGATTGCATTACCTATACCTTTTTAGTAAACACTAGAAACTGCATGCAGTATTGCAAGATACAAACCAATTATCAGTCATTAGAATCAAATGGCTGGATTGTAATTTTCTAATAAATAGTTTGATGAAAAATAAAACTCCTGGAAGATTTGTACTCTAACAAGACAAAAGTTCTACCGAAGTGATGGAAAGGTGGAAGTAGCGTCTGGACTGCACGGGTGCTTCTAAAATGGGCCTACTAATCTTTATTGATGATGTTACTTATTATGGTAGCAGCAGGATAAATGTAGTCTACACAAACATTGTGTTTGCCAATTTACAGAGAAATGCATCCAGTGTAATTTGGACTGATTTTCTAAGACATCAATACAATAGTGCATGTCAACAAAACAAGGACTTAATCAGGGGACAAATGAAAGGTTTGAGGCTGGCCAAGTGAGCATACATTTCACCCCCTTTTCTTTATCTGTGTTCAAAATATATAAAATACGAAATCATTGACCCAGTATCATGAATTGAATTGAGTGTACTCAGACTCATGGATCTCAAACCCAATTGTCTTTAGTGTATATCAGAAACAAAAGAATTGGTCTTGCTTTTCTTATACTTTTGTTTTTAGTGTCCAAAGAATGTCATACTTACAAAATATGCGAAAATACTCCTTTATTCTACTTGTTTAGATTGAGGGTTTTTTTATTTCAATCATCGTACTTTAAATAAAGCACCGATGCTTGTTAATATTTTGAATGAAAGTTTAAAAGGATAAGCAATACAGAATGCAGAGGAGTGAATTCAAGTTTGAGGAAGGTGCATAGCAGGCTGCTTTCAGCAGCTCCTAGCCCTGCAACTTGGGCACGCTTTAAAGTGCCGATACAGGCTCTCCAGCCCGCTAGCCTCCTCCACAGACAACCTTCTGAAATGACAACCACCTAAACGGCTACATCCAAAAATCTGAGACTTTATAAAGAGGATTCCTCCATGAATTTTAAGTTGTTTTAGATTATTGATTGTCAGGGCTTTGAATCAGTACATATATGACTTGAACTAAAGATTATATTAGCAAGAAATCTCCCATTATATATGTATCATAGATTCACAATTTTGTATATTTATTAAATATTTTCTGATGGCCATGTTTTTGTGTTATGTTAACCTCTGGCTAAACTCCTCATTAGGCAACTGGTGCTGTTTATCTTTAACTACAACGATCTAAACTATCTATTTCTCAAATTAGGCCACGAGTGACATTAAATGGCAGCAAATTGGAAATATTTGAGATCTAATATGGGAATAGCCTCTAGTGTCATGTTTGCCATGTACAGGCTAAGGTCAAATATCTTGATTGAGGATCTAACTGATTATTTCCAGGATGACTTACCTAAATTTGTTCTTTGGCTTCGAAGTTGAAACAACATCTGAGAACAGATCAATTTGTTATTAATGTGTTTTATTGAATATAGTTTATTATTTGACTGTTGCTTTTGATTCTGAATGAGCTTTAAAGAAGAAATAACAGGTAAAAAACTTTACCACTCTTTCCATGTACAATGCAATGCAAAGTTTAACTAAGAATATGATATAAATAAAATACAATAATAAAAAACATAATAAAAATAAAATACAATAATAATAATTTAATTATATTCTAGGGCATAATATTTAATGTCATTTTTGACTAAATAAATGCTACTGCTTATTAAAGTAACTGATATAGTGTGGATTGAAATTATCTAAACAAGAAACTAAACGAATAATTCATTCACAGTTTACAGTATTTTGTGAACAACAAAGTTAGGTCATGGAAAAATGTGCAAGTGTTGTTAAGTAATATGATATATAACTTTCTGTTTATTGAAACTCATATATATATATATATATACATATATATATATATATATATATATATATATATATATATATATATATATATATATATATATATACAAAAATGAAATAAATAGCTGTTAAATGTAATGTAATCTTTTAAAGCCTTTAATTAAGTCTAACTTTTTAACAACACTGTTAAGGATGGAAACTAAAAAGTCCAGTTCCTGTCATTCCTAAGTGGTTTTGTTTGATGTAAGATTTCAGCTGCTCAACAGTTCATGGTCTTTTTTGTTGCATTTTATGTCCCATAAAGTACCAAACGTGAGACTGTATATTGGTAGGAATCTGGCGGTACGATCTGTATCATGATACAGTAATATCATGTAAACACAGCCATGTGCATAGGGTTTCTCATGCTAATGTTAGCAATACACCATTATGCTGCTTGCAAATATTTGACTGAAGGAGTATAATGGTGAAGAACACAGCTATATAGTGGTCGGTGGCTTAAACACAACCACTGTATCACTAAACATAATATTATAATATTTGATATTTTCTTACATGCCTAACCAATTGTTTTCCGTCTTTTAGTATACCGTGAATAAAATGAAAATGTATTTCCCCTTTTATATTTTATGTCTGCCGTATTATCTGAACTGTCTCTTGGACCTTGGGAAAGTAACAGGAATTAAGGTCAACATCACAGTTGAATTCTCAGGAGAAGAAGTAGTCCCAGAAGCCATGTCTCTTGTTTTTATGTGTGTGTATGCGTGTTTATGTATGTGTGTATGTGTGCGTGGGTGCGTACATGCTTGTGTTTATGTCTCATGGAAAACAAACAACCTTTGAGGTCACATTCATGTTCTCTGCTGTTACACTATACAGAGCGCATTAGTCCACTGTAAGCTTGCACAGTGGAGAAGAGTAAACCTAGATCTGCGTGTTTTATGCATGTCTCACCACTTATAGATTTTACCGTAGTGGGCTGATATTGGCTAATTTTATCATTGGAAGAATCATCTCTTTCTTGTGGTTCTCCACAAGCAACTTTACAGAATTGCATTGCCATATGTCAGTAAATCCATCTTTAAACCAATTATGTGATTTAGCGCAAGAATGTAGTCATGTGGATTTTTATAGTCTGTATTTTTTATTGTAATCCACTATAAAGTGATGTTAATGAAGAAATTGCACACTACCAATAGATTATTGTAGTACAAGCAAACAATTTGCACTCAATTGGCTATGCTTAAATGTGCCCTCTAGTGAACATTGCAGGCCAGTCATAAAACCTGCTTAAGAATGGTTGGTATTTCATGTTTCCAATGTGCTTGAGCAATTGGGCCTGTGGCAGATTCTTTTACTCTTGTGTCAAGGATATCCGGTGTACTGCACTTCTAGTAATTCACATGACCACCTTCGCTTGTTCCTGTGCTAAAGAATGGTGATAAAGTATGTCCTTGACATACAAGAAATCAAACAAGTTTTTGTTTTGCAAACCACTTTCAAAACCCATTTAATAAATGAATAAAAATAAAACTCTACATAAATAAAGATTATCTTCAAGCAGTGGCAGCAGTGCCCATTAAAGCTAAGTTTAAATACATTACGTTTAGTATAAAGTCGAACAGTATTTAATTGGTCCCTTCTTTGTCTTCCATTCTTAAAACAAAAAAAATATATCGGTTGCCTCCCAACAGAAGGTATCTGGGGTCATAAGGAACTACACCCAGTTTCTCATGTGCATCTAAAATAGCTAAAAGAGATACACTGACATACCAAAACTCACGAGATAGCACTATCTAAGCTGACTGTCAAGTACTGTTACCTGAAGGTATGGCTTGGGGACGCCCACACCTGTCTAAGTTATGAAATGTTATCTTGTGAGTGAGGTTAAAGCAAGGCATGAAAATAGGTTCCAGACAGATAGATGGGCATTCTGTTTCAGAAGTTGTATGGGTATTTAACATTTTCCCATCTACATTGTCACGTGTGTTCTGGAAATGTGCCACTCACACTGTACACACTGCCGCTCACAAGTGCTTAATAATCATGGCCCACAGCATCTGACTGCATATGGGAGACACACCAAAACGCCTAAAGTGTAAATACAACAAAACCGGACATAACCTGGGCTTGTAAGGCCAGACCTTATGAAGACATGGGATCTTTTTGTCAGCAAGACACTGTGCAGGCTAACGGCGGTTACGGGTGTGTTGTGCATTCTTATGACATGGGATTGGTACACTGGTCCTCCCAAATGCATCATAGACAGATGCCTGCTATGTTTTAGTGCTCGGTCACCGTTGACAGCCCTTCATGGACTTAATCTACACAAACAATAATGGTAGCATCATTAATGTATCAATAATGTATCATGCTATCGGGTCATAGTTGTCCAGAATTGGTTCGAGGAGTATTCTGGAGAGATCTGATGGATGGTGAGACCTGCACAATCCTGCCAGTCGAGTTCAGGATCATGCCTTTTGATTATTCACATAATGACACCTCACAACTCGTACAGGTGTGGGCATTCCCAAGGCCAACCCTAAGTTAATGCCACTTTATCTTTAATTTACAAACTGCTATCCCATGACTCACTGTATTTGAGCGTATTTCTGAACAGATTTGAAGTTTCACTCCTCCTTCAAACCTGAAAAGAAAGTGTTTCTGGTTATCCGTCCACTGTGAGAGGACATCCACATGCTAAGGGTTTTTAACTTGTACTTCTTGTTAGAATGTAGATTTAGCACTGAAAACTGTAGTAGGGTGTTATAAAGTGTAATGCGGGCTGGTGACGCTTAGCAAACATCTTTTTGTTAAGGTTATTGGTTGCAGCAAGATTATGATTTAAACAGTTGTTTTTTGTTTCCGTTTTTTTTAATGTTTTAGTATTTGAAGTACATTTATGCATAATTTTGGGTAGGCTGTAATAAAAACTGCCCTAGGCACACTGGGCCATGTCATGCTGCCCATCAATGATCTAAACTACAACTCTGTTTCCAAAAAAGTTGGGAGATTTCACAAAAAAAAAAAAAAATTATTCTGTGTATATGTCCATTGTACACAGCGTCCTAACTGTTTTTGGGAACAAGGTTGTATAATCTAATAGGTGCAATGAGTAAAAAACCTTTACATTAAGCCTATTTTAGCGAGGACTAAAGGATGTTAAAGGTTATATTATTAATGATACATATTACAGATGCTATATTCTTTACTATTTGGTCGTTATTAAATTTTTTTTTACTGGATCATCTTTTAGGAATGTTTTTGGATAGTGGGTTACTTGTCATTAGTGGCTGTGATATCGTTTGAGCCTGTTCTGAATGGGATAAAGGGAAGAAACAATTTGGTGTAGGGCTAGTTGTTCGATGCTGTACCTTTGACTGGGTTATAGAGTTGCAGAGCTGTCTTTTGTCCTGGGTATGATTTATCACTGATCTGTACTTGGATTTTAGTCTGTATGTAGTAATTTTTGAGATCTTTAAACATGAAATTTTCCTTTGGCATTAGTACTTCAACATTTTGCAACTGAGAAGTTCTATATTCTGTGCTTTACTTTGCCTAAGGGCAATGCCACTAGGAGGCAGTATGCTACAACCGGAGCAGCACTATGCGTTTGGAATAAAAATTATGGTACAGTGAGATAACGTCTGTGCTTTATGCAACCCATTTACTATGAGAAGGACCTTTGGCCTAGTTACTGCATTTCAAATATTTGGCAAGATAACATGCTTTGCACAAAGATTAGATTGGTTGGATATTTTTCAGGGTATGAAACTGTTTTATTGAATTGCCTGCCTTTGACTGTTTGATTAATCAGTTTGATATAGTGGTTGTTTTATGTCGGAGAACAGAAGTTCTTATTGGGAAACAGCTATTATTTCTAATGTTTCAAGTATCTATGTGTGATAAGATATGCAAGTAACATTTCATATTCATACCACATGTTATTAATGGAACATGGCAATCTTATTATTCACTGTCCTCTTATTTTTTGACCATGCATTTTGTGTGTGTGTGTGTATGAGTGGTGTTAGCATGTCATCAGATGCTTAAATGTCTTTCTTAGGAGGCTGACATAGCAACAACAATGATCAGATTAATAAAGAGGGTCAAGTAGAAATTTTTGGGTGTAATGTATTTGGCTTATTAGGGTATGGCAGAAGGTATTAATGGCCACATATAATTACTAGGTAAGCAGTTCATGAGCATCATATAACACCATCAAAAAGTGTGCTAAGTGAAGTTGAGTTTATTTGAGCAGTGATGTGTATGTGCTGTTATTTCGAACTGAATTGGTCATCTGAAATCCAAGACCTAACACGCCTGGTCAGAGTATTTTATAGCACTTTGTGTTTAGAGTTCTTGTTCCTGCTTTGTAACATTTTACAGCTAGCTGCTGATACCATTAGATGGATACTGAAGTGGAAAGGCTACAGCAAGGCTATAGTTTAGACTAAGGCCATTTAGAGATTAGTCTTGAGCGAGATTGTATCTCTTATGATTGCCTCATAGCCAAATAAGGGAAGCCCTCCCAAAAGCTCTACTAAAAACATCCTGAAGTCCCTCCTCTGGTTCACTCTCTGTGTTCCTGCAATTGGCATATCTTCAGTGCTGCAGGAGAAAGGCAAGCGCACTTGTTCTCAATGGTTTTATTACTTTTGGTTTGTCTCCTGCATGACTAGGATCAGCCACAGTAAGTAGACCTTTTACATTTTTGATGCATAAGTGCTGTCTAACAAAATAAGAAGGAAGCCATAAAGTAACTGCTTTTGCATCCCTAAAAGACAATTCTTTTGATAGTTCTCCCAAAAAACTTACTGAAAGCCCTTTATAAAACCAAAAATGGGTTTTTTATGTCATTGTTCCAAAGAACCTTTAGTCGAGTGTATTTTGCTTCTTAGGTTTATTGACTGGGGGGGATTTGCCAAAGCCTTATTTTAGATTTCTGTTCTGTTACCTTTCCCTGGCATAGAAAATGTTATGCATTCTATGGTCATGCTTAGCATTTGCTCAGCACACTGGTCATGTACTTCTAAGGTGGTAACACAGCTTATGGTTCTCAGTGTTTTGTACCACATGACCAGCTGTGTTAACAGTACAAGGCAAGTCCTGCCCTATAAGAGAGTGAGTTATCAACTGACATCATGAGAAAGAGGATGAGATAACAGAATCCTGTACAGTGCCCTCTCTCACTTTTCTCTCTCACAGTCTCTCCTATAATGGGTTCCAGGTTTGCTTTGTCATGATTTCAGCCCACCACTGGTGCCTAATTAAACTCTGTAGCTTTCCACCATCACATCACGTCTCTCGCATCTGTTTTCTCATGGTGACCTTCACATGGACTTTTTGAAATGGGAGTAGCACAAATACAGCATGTGTGTTCCCTCCATCTGCCTTTAGTGTTGGTTTCATTCCCCTTCTCTTGCTGATAGTGTAATATATCTAGAGGATCTGGAAGTTTCAAGGATTGTTTTTCTATTTAAAGAGTTTTCATGTCTGCTTTTTAAAGTGTCTTAAGTTGCTGAGTTGCTGATACCATTATACCTCTAAATTACAGATTTCTGAATAGTTCTTTAATGCATTGGTCTAGGAAAACCTGGACACGTAGTTCTTTTTTGAAGTTTTTTAAAACACACATGGACATCTACCACAACGGTTCTTTAAAGAAATAACCAGTGAGTGACTTCTTAGGAAACTAAATGTTGTTATTGTATCGTACAATAGAACCATGTTTGGCACTTTTTTATTTTGCAGATGGATACTGAGGTGAAAAGGCTGTAGCACACTTTAGAACTTGTGAGACAGCTCCATGTGAAATTCAACAGATTATTATGAACTGGGCCCCACCTCAGGCAGTTGTGTGTTGCCAAAGCAGTCCTGAGCTCCCTGTAAGCATCACTGCTGCTCAGCTCTTACCAACTCACCAGCTGAACTGTTCTTGAACTATTCTTGCACCCAGACTTAGGCCTTTTCTGATTTGTGGATGCTAATTCTTTCATGTGACTCTTACGCAATTAAAGCTGCCTGCTTCTGAAGGAACCAACCCTTCTAAAAAGGTTGCAACCAGGATTTCCATACAGGAGTGTTGTTTTCATTGACAATACATCGAATCGAAATATGTTTTGTAAGTAAAGACTTCTTTCCCCTAGTGTGTTTTCCTGCTTAGCTGTTTTTGGTGATGGTTTTATCTTTTTAAAGGTTGTTTTTGCCAGTATTCTGTTGTAGATGAGTGTATAATACAGAAGTGTGATTGCAATAATGTCTTGATCACAGTAATCATTACAACGATCAACATGACCTTAAAATAACTGTTAACAAAAACAACACCCCAGTGTTTGTTGTCTTTAAATCCATTTCTACGCCAGACCTACAACCTTAAAGTTTTGTTGAACTCTGAACGAAGAAGACAGAAAGACATCATTGAAAGAAATCTCAAAGAAATCCGTCAGACTATCAGCAGGCATTGTTGGTGTGGCGTTTGCTGAAACATTTTAAAGTTCCCTGGTGGATCAGTTGAATTGTGGGAACAAACCCTGTATTGTCACTCTTGTCAGCAATATTTGCTTCTGGACCCTTCACAGTGACAATGGTAGGGCATTTTTCAGTCTTGCTCTGATTGGGTGGGTGTAAGGCAGTGAAGTTTGTTGTGATGTATGACCAAGTGAATGCCATTCCCAACATTCCTCTTTTGAGATTAGGGACTATAGGTTTTAATGGTCTGTCGATGCTCGTGTTAGGAAGTATGGATTTGGAGCTAGAAAGGATGAAGTGGTCTTTTTAGCTTTATCAGGCCTCTTCAGTTAGCAGATGTTTTTATTGATTGAATTCTGACCTGTCTTGGATATTTGTATAAACAAACCTCAAAGCCTTTTAGCGGTGTATATAGGATCAAATATCTTATTCTTATGATGTTTCCAGGACCACTGTTTAAAGAACTAAATTTAAGCCATTATCACAACTAAAAACAAAACAAAAAACAACAAAAAACTTCGTTTCCCAACCTAATTTAACTTGAACCATGATTTGAAGAATTTAAACAAAAAACGTAAACAGTAAAGTGGAAACTGTTTGTTTGTTTGTTTATGTGTCATTTTGAACCAATTGCACTTTACACACTCCATCAGTCAGTCAGTTAGACAGTTTATCAGGACAGATTAATAGTGTGCTAAATGAAAAGAGACTTTATCTGATGCCATCCAAAAAACTGAAGCGTTTTATACAAAACAAAAACTGTTGAAATGAACACAGTGTCAACCAGAAAATGATTTTCAGTTCATTACAAATTAAATGTTAAACCACCAGTCTATGTTTAGCATATTAGCATATTTAGTTCCTAAATATCAAACAGCGTAGTGCAGCTATACCAAAGACCATATATACAGTGAATATAAAGACCACGTGGCTAAATGGTGCAGCAATCAACCTACTCTAGTGAGGGGAGTGTCCAGCTACACAGATACTATAAATAGCAACTATTGATATTGAATGACTATGCATGACAAGTTTAAGTGGCTAATCTGATTCTTCAGACACTGGTTTAGAACAGGAGTTTGCAGTACCCTCAAGAGGGCTGCTGGTTATGTAGTTAGTTGGTCTGCTGTCAAGCAACTGGTCATATGCATTCTTACTGTGCTGGAATGAAAGCCTGCTGCCTTGCTGACCCTTTGTGAATAAGATTGAACACTTAGACATTTAGAGAGTAAAGATGGTAATCCGGCAGAAGTTGAAACACGAGTGGCTCCATTTTGATGTTTTTTTTTATTGGTCCGTTTTTTGTTTATTATTAATTTTTTTTTTTAATGAGCTACTTTTTTTTTTTTTTGGTCATAAAAGACCTGTTCAGCTAAAATACATGGTTATCAGGGTTGCTAAATGCACACAGCTTAGCTCAGATTTTTAGCTTTGTGTTATAGTCTCTCTTCCTTATGAGCACAAAGCTTTAGGTCACTCAGGTTTTATGTAACTCTGTTTTCACTATTAGACGGCTGGTCATCTGTAATATCAAATTTCATAACAAGTTATAAACATAACACCCAATTCGTCACCATTTGAGCTGCTGTTGCTCCTGTGTTTCCACTTTCCTAAAGTATAACAATTTCTTGTTGCCTGGGGCAGCTCTAGCAGGCAAGAGATTTGGTGTACTGTCGTGTTGGAAAGGCGGCTTCCTATGACTAGTTGAAAGTCACTAAACTCTTTAGAGTATATATTTGTTAGTTGTTATTAGATTAATGCTTTAACATTTGTTCAGTAATGAATTAAAAACTTCAAAGGTACTGATGTCCGTTTCCTGTGGAAGTTCTTTTTTCAGGGGTGTGGGCCAGTCCAATGATTGACTATGGGGACAAAAAAGTACTGAAATGAAGGCAAATGTGGGGAAAATAGCCACAATTGTATGTTGTTTTTAATTTGTCCTAGTTTTTTTTTTTTTTTTATTATTTATTCTAGGTAAAAAGGATTTACATGTAGTTTTCATTGATCCTAGTAACTGCATCATTTCATCTGATGGTTTTCAGGTAAGAATAAAAAATATATATATATTTTTTTAGGCCATTAGGGATTGTTACTATGGTAATGTAATAAATGTCACCTGGCATATCTTCTAATAAAGCCCTAGTAATTCTGTGCATATAATCCCAGGATTAGTGACCCAACAGAACTTATTGTTGTCTTAATACAAAAATGAACAGGTGAGGGATAATAAAATGAATGGGAAAAGGCTGTAAACAATTGAAGATGCTAACTATTCCAGCTAACCCAAACTCTTCTTTGATGTAAGCTTTTGAGTTATGGCCATCAGTCGCAGTTGTGTTGCCTTAAGAACGTTTGATGATTGTCCACTGGTTTATTTTGTTCTTTCAAAAGTGCTGTCAAATCAGAAATTGGCAAAATATTGTTGTATCTTTTTTCCACTTCAGAGCAGTTGATGAATGTCTTGCTTTTTCACTAAAAATGTTTGCCCTAACTTTACATTCTCTCCTGATAATACCATCTTTATCAGTGGAGGTATTTGTGTATCAGGCTAGCCAAACAGAATTAATTGATGCAGGGTGGGCCAAAAGCAGCATTGTAAGCGTAAGAGGATAACGCTGGCGAGGATGGAAAATATTTAGTCGTTTCTGAAGAAGCCCAGACATCCAAACCAGTGAAGGTGGGGGCTGGTGGGGGTCAGATCCAACAGTATGTTATATATCGTATAGTCTTTGCATTAGAACATGGTTTCAGGTGACTTTTCACTTTGAATGCAGGAGCTGCTTTATGAGGATACTCTTGTTTCCTTATGTCATGTGAAGTTCTAGGAAGTATTGGTTTGTTGGAATAAAGTGCTGTTTTGTGCAGCTATTAATCACATGTAGACCACAGAAAGGTTTTGTTTGTGAGGATCTACAGGTTTGTGTACTGAAGATTTACTTAATGCATATCATTACATAGGCTGTACCAAAGGTATGATTTACTCACATGATTTAATACATGTTGTTCAAAATCATAAAGACCGTGGGCTTCATATTTTCTTTTTTAACATAATGGCCATATTAAATAATTTCATCAGTGATACTATTTTTCAATAAATATGGTCATTGCAACAACTCATGATAAGAATATAATTTTTTTCAAAGCATTTGTACATACTTCAAATGTATCATTTTTAAACAAAAAAAAAAAGAAAGCTAAAAATGTCAGTTTCATCAGCTTTTTGGCTTATTCTGTTTTTTTTTTTTATATATATATATTTTAGCGGTGTTGACTAAAGGCATGAGCTACATTCTTGAATTTCTTTGCTTATGAAAGACCTGCTCCGCTAAATGGTTATCAGGGCTGCTGGATGCACACACACTATCTCAGATGTTTAGTTTTTACACTGGGTTGTAGTCTCCCTTCCTTGTGAGCACAGAGCTTAGGGTCACTGAGGTTTTATGTAACATAACACTCAATTTGTCTTACACCAGTTAGTTGTGAGATTGATGATTTATATGTGTTTTGTGGTTGAGCTGATGTTGCTCCTGTGTTTCCACTTTACTAAAGCGTAATCATTTCTTGTTGGCTGGGGGAGCTCTAGCAGGCCAGAGATTTGGTGACCTGTCATGTTGGAAAGGTGGCATCCTATGACTAGTTGATAGATGGCTCGTTCTATTGCTGTCCTTTGTCTGTTAAGTTTGCATGGCTGTAGGCTCAAACGTATGCACATGTATGTTGACAGCAGGCATGGCTGAAATACCTCAACCTAATATTTAGAAGAGTTGCCCACATACTTTTGGCCATGCACTGCTGTTTTAATGTCTTTACTAGCCTTCACCATGTGTGCATGTCCCAATAGCTTATCTGGATTTGTATAGCAAAATGGTTGAATAGTGTTTGTAGTGCTTCAGGAAGAGACTGTGTGTGTATATGTGTGTATATGTGTGTGTATGTGTGTGTATGTGTGTGTATGTGTGTGTATGTGTATGTGTATGTGTATGTGTATGTGTGTGTGTGTGTGTGTGTGTGTGTGTGTGTGACTGAATTATGTCTTCCAGTGCAAACTACGCCAAAAAGGACTGCAGCGCTTTACGGCTCTTGAATGTGAAAGTCCTTGAGCAACCACTGCATATAACGCATTATTGCGGCCAGTCTTTGAGAAACACTTCACAAAGCAGCAATGCTGAATCGTTGCAATCAAACCTTGCCACTGTCAAAAGCTGTGCAGTAGGGCTTGACCTATGTTCTCTTTCATATACCATTGCCAATTATTAGTCAAGGATATTATTTTTTTAAAACTTTAACAATTGTAGTGTAAATATTTGCAAGAATGCAGCTCTTATTTATGTCATTTAATTAATAAATTTAAATTGCATCAAATAAATGTAAGAACATTATAGTTTACAGCTTTAGACTCTATATGCTGCAAAAATAGCAACCTAAACAATTTGATGTTACCTTCAAGTTCATGTATAAAAAATTACTTAAGTAGTTCTCAGTTATACATTATAGTCATATTATATATATATATATATATATATATATATATATATATATATATATATATATATATATATATATATATATAGCACAAATGTAGTATGCTTACTGACAGAGTACAAAAAAAAAAGTATCAGGAGTGGAGCTTGCCTTTTCAATACATGAGGGCAAGCTAAAAAATATTCATGAAGACTTAAAACTGTATGTGTAAAAACTGTAAAACTGTAATTATATTATATACAGCATGCAAGAAATCAACTACTACTTTGCAAAAAGCAACATAAATGAGATAATATAAATGTTAGTGTGTTCATGTTAGGAATGCACCGAATGTTCAGCAAGTGAAAAGACTGAATAATTTAGTGATAGTTTTCTCTTTCTTTCTTTGAAAACCAAGACCAAAATACATTTAGCCTGTTTAATTTATGCAATGGTGAAAAAAGTGGCGAAATGAATGAAAGGCAGTGAAAAAATGTCTGTGGTATTCATCCTTCAGCTTCTGGCCTAATGTTTAATTTTGGTTGGTTTCAGCCAAAGTTTTCATTTTGGTGCATCCTTAGTTCATTTAAATATTTAGTTTACCCAAAAATCTATTTTACGTGATAATGAGCAGTAGTTGGACATGCTGAATGTTATCTGGGCTGTGTGATTCAATATAAATGACATGTTAATCTCATTTACTACTACATCTACTTTTATTAAAGGACAATAGAAAATCATATAAAATGAATGACCTATTGCTCCTGCTGTGGTAGCAAAGCAAGCGCTTCCTCATTACTCTGCATCTTTCACAAAACTGAAAACACATTTGATGAGATTGACTCGACATAGGGCAGGACACAGAGACAGACAAGTGCTTATTGGTTGATGCCTGCATGAGTCATCGACATGAGTCATCCACTAATGCTGGGACTGGGAGATTGGACAAGACTACAGAAGTGTGTTTTGTTGATCATGGTTGCATCAGATCTGTGCATAAATTTAAAAACCCGCAAGGAACCAAGTTTATATGCTTATTTTAAAAACTGAATAACAATGAATATCGACTCTGATTATTTGTTAAGCCAAATAGTTTGCAGGGAAAAATTGTTTAAATCTTCAGTTAAATCCCGTACATTTAATTTACAGTATGTATGTGCTTAAATAATGATGCATCTTAAATTCAGTTAGCTTTAGTTAGACTTTTTTTTCTTCTATTCAATCAAAACACATTGTGGTCTGGTAAACTTAACTGTGGTCCCGATTTGGCAGCTGTAACTCCACACCATTCTAGCCACTTCTCCTGCAAGCACCACCACAGCTCACCCTGACCTACCCTACTTAGCCCAAACCGACCTCTTCATTCCATCCTGTTTGTGACAGCTGCTCTCTGTTTGTGTCACATGACCCGAGGGTGCTGTGTGTACTAGAAGGATCCATGGGGGTCACTCTGGTATCAGCAGCATTGACACACTGAGTGGGCATAACAAGCACTGTTGGAGAAGAAAATGGTTAGAATCCCTTTTGAGTTCATCAGCGACAGATTAATGTGCTGACTCACAGCTCAGGCCCAGTGCAGTTTACTGTAAATGAATGAACCAGATGAAAGCAGCATAAACCCTTGTCTGGTTTTAGAGACACTGCTCTGATCTCTCTCTCTCTCTTGTGACCTGGCATTTAAAGAGAAAGTACCCAGCTTTCAAGAAGATCCATCAATTAATGTGCAAATTTTGTTGGATTGTTATGCAAACTCAATCTTCCGCTTTCTCCAGCTATTCTACTGAATGAAGGGAGTAAACCGTTAACAGAAGGTGAGACCAAAAGCCTTTGTAAACATACAAAAAGTTAAATTAATTGTGTACTATTTTTGTTATATGTGCTGTACACAAGTACTGTATTGTACATTGTACAATGTCCATGGTGTGTGGGTGTGTGGGTGTGTGTTTTGGGTGAGGTGGGTTTCAAGTGCCCTCTACATATAATTGCACCATTGATATACATGAGCGAAATAGGCTGTGAAAAACATGAAATAATGTTTTTAATTCATCGTGAAGTAAACTTTTATCTCATATCTATGTGTGCCACAATTGTTTGGCCCTCTCAATTTTGTACTTTGTGCAGCTTCCCATTGTGAAGATGACAGCTCTGAGAGTTGTCTTCTATAATGGTTAATGAGACTGTATACCACAAAGCATAGTGTGTGTTGCTGATAAAACACAAAATATCACACAAATACAGGTAAACATGGACATTTGTAATGCATAACAGTGTTTTGTGAGATAGTTAGAAGTTTAGTTTTATTTGAGTCCTCCCAGACACCCGCAGCCCTTGCATGGATTTGTTCAATTCCATTACCAGCACTTCTGGTTTGCCATAATGAATTTAGGTGCGTATTATTTTGGAACTGACTGTATATTTGGCAGCCTGGAAGTCGTATTCTCAGTGACCCAGAATCGCCATTTTCAAAAGGTATGTTGAAGGAGTCTTTTGCACCTGTTTAGCTGTGTGGTCAGCGTGAGGCTGCAGTGTTGACCCAGACAGTGCCGAGGGCGTTTATTTCAGTGAAAGGCCTCTGCTTCACCTCTTGAAAGCATAACTGATGTTAGACAGTAGTCAACTGTGGCAGGCCTCACTGTAGTTGACTACATGTGTTTAGATTGAATGTTGGAATCACTGCACACAATGTTGTGCATTAAATCATACAATAATAATTGTAAAAATATGCTTTTGATATCTGATAATAATTGGTTATGTATTTACAGTATCTACCAGAAACTGGTCATTTCCAGTTCCCTAGCTTCCAAACAAATGGAAGACTTTCTTTTTTTTGCTTTTGACACACATTTTGTGTTGGTTGAAAATAGTCTATCAGAATGTAGCTGGTAACGCAGACTTAGTTTTGAACACTGAGTTTAAGCTCATTAAGCTTTCATGTTTGTTAATATTTTACTTACCAGTTATATCTTTATATTTTCTTTATATACCTTTATATGCCAGTGATATCTTTATATTAAGCTGTTAAGCTCTCATATGACATCTTGGCTAGATACACTACATTTTTTCCTGGTGTCTTGTGTTAGTACATTAAAATGTTCATTCCTGTATAACGGACACAGCTTACTCTCCAGCCGGTATCAGATTGGACACTGTTTACCTTTCCCCCTTTTTAATCTTGATTTGATCTGCCTTCCTCTAATGAGCCTAGCTTCTTGCAGACAGTCCACAGTTACTAAAATAAGTGTACCTGTCCCTTTTTCAGCCAGTGTGATCCTCCACAGCATTCCTCTTTAGTGTTTGTACATCGTGTTTAGTGAGGTTAGTGTCTGCTCTTTAGTCTGTCTTGGCTCTGACTACCCAGGCTCTTCTTTCAGCTCTAACTTGGCCCGAGCTCTTATGGTAGGGAAAGCTGGATCATCAACAACTGCAGCTTGCCCCTGGACCTGATCTGCACTCTCGCTCCATGAGAAGTAATGAGAAGAGTGACAAAGCAGCATTTTTGTTAGGGTACATTTTGAAGGGCTAGATAAACTAAATAGAAAAGGCTGGCGAACGTGCGGTAGCAGCTATCAAGATCCCCAGGGGGGCACTTTAAAATCTGACATCAGTAACTCAAGCTTTTATCAGGAGCCAAACAGGAAACCCGTCCCATTAAAAGGAGTCTTAATGAAAGAACAGGGGCTTCACATTCTGCAGACACACGTTGTGTTTATCACATCCAAAAAACACACCACTTGGTGCCCATATCAGGCATCCAAGAAATCATATGTCGAGGATGGCAACATTCAAAAAATACATATTCCATAGACCAAAAAACAAACAAAAAAAAAACAGTTTACTCCTTTAAATATAGTGAGATGGTGTTACACTTTTACAAACTAAACATTAATATGGAAGAATCCAGTGTGTATATTATTGCTGAAGTCCTTTTTTTATTATTATTTTTTTTATGACCCTCTTGCCACAATTCCGTTAAGCCGTTTAACAGTTTTCTGGCTATACTGTATAAAGGGGGATTAAAAATAGGGTATTTTTGTCAGTATAGAACATGCAGTATTGTATTTTCTTGTTTTCTACAGCAGTTGTGCTGTCTTTTGCTTACATAATTTTTGAAGTAGTATTTCTCCTAGCACTGTTGTGAAATGAGCAAAATGAGAACCAAGCAATTGACTTGCTAAACACTGTGCATAATCTTTCACGGTTGCTGTGGCAATAAGCTTCTTAATTTCAGCCGCACTTTGTTTAGCCACGAACGGAAACGTGGCACGTGGCAATTTAATTAGAGACATGGCTGGCCTTTCAACAGGACATGTTTTTCAATTGTTCTTGGCCGTCTAAGCAGTATTTCTGTGTGCATCTCCATTATTGTTGATGTGCTTTCTTTATGACCTGCTTTTGCACTGAAGCCAGTTAAATTTGGTTCGTTATTTAAATCTCACATTACAGGGAACCAGTGGGGTAATAGTTTTGTCTTTGTTTGTGGCATTGTCTTTTGTATTCCTTTATATGGTAAGAAAGTTCTAGCATATAGGGCTCATTTTACCTATGCTACACTCTATTTTATATCAAAATATGGCATCTGAAATCGCTGATAATTCTGATCAGTATTACTAAATATAATGATTACTACTTTGATGATGCCATTTTAGCCCTGTTCTGTTCTGCAGATATTGTCCGTAAGAAGTTTTCCAGAAATCCATGTCTAGCATCTTAATAAACAAGACAGTGGCAAAAAAGGCTCCCTATGAGCATTAGAAATATACCCTTAGAGGAGCCGGGCTATATTTTGCATTTGTAATACAAGTAATACAAAGATGAATAAGCCCTGGGAGGCCATGGTTCATATAGAGGAAAGGTCTATAAGATAACCAGTGATAAATTTTAATAGATATTAGATAATAAAATAATAAATATACATATCATGTGTTAGTTCAATAAAAAAGTAAATTGGCTTACATTTAACAGTAGAATTGTCTATGACTCTTATTGTGGTAGCAAAAGTAAAGCAGGTGAAATTTGCATTCTTAGTGGATTTGTTTGTTAATTCTGTTCATTTCTTAATTCTGACACACTGAATCTCCTACTAGCTAATGAAAAAAACCAAAAAAGCAGCTAATTTTAAAAAGCTCTTGATCTTAGGTTAATACATTTGTTCAATTATGATCATTGGAAACTTAGTGTTAAGCAGTCATGCTGCATCAGGTTTCCATTTGAATGGATCTTCTTGCATGTAGTCCACAATATTTTTGCTTTTAACAATGTAACCATTAATTTAAGTCGATTTTCTATATCTGTTAATGCTCTTCAATGACAAAATCTGCCCATTATGTGTAAATGTTTAGTTGAAAAAAAGATTGGAAAAGAAGATTGGAAGCAGGATTTAAAGGTCCACTGTAAATGCACTTACCTTTACAGAAAGAGTGGCACCCAGAAGGAGATGTGGGGATTGCAGTGCTATTGGGAAGAAGATAAAAGCTACCTGGAAAAATAAATGATGATAATATATAGACTGATCTGCGCAATGTTTATGAGCTACACATGCAGAAGTAGTGTGTCTTGGTATGGAATTTGGGCTGCCATGTTTGCTAATGTAACAACTCTGACGTCTCGGCATGGAGACGAGAGGTTCCTAAAGGTGTCCTGGGATAATCCGTCCTATGTAGTTTCTACATTCTCTTGCAGTCCTTAAGAATGATGACAAAGATGACCCGCATTGGCAGTTCTGATTCATTCCATGACAGTCTGGCATGACACAGTTGCAGTCTTTTTTGATGTTAATGTGGTGTTAAGGGCAATCTTTTAAACATTCTGTTGCATGCATGTAGTCCTGCGTCGTGCAGCCAATGATGCAGGCACTAATAGGCTCATGGAGGGCATCACTGCTTGCTAAATATCTGCAATCGTTACAATCCGTCACTTCTCTCTCGCTGTGGTTTGTGTAGGTCTCCCAGATCCTTCATGTCGCTGGTGCATGCCTTCTTCTACCCAATAACACAGTGTGTTATGGTATCATCCGCATGACCCGCGCAATATATTTATAAGACCATCCCACTTCCCAGAGTCCTAATGCAACCCTTCTCATACTCCTCCAACAACTCAAATTACTTTCGAACTCCCCTCCGAGACTTGCAAAGGATGCTACCAGCATGAGTCAGAATGGAAAGCACGCCCAATAGGACGGCCTTATATAGTCAGTCAGTTACATCGAGAAGTCCTGTAGTTCGTTAACTGAAATTTCGTGGCTGAGTGTAAACTTAAATCATTTTCATGTCTTGTGATGTCAAACCTGCCCACCAAGTTTCCTGTCGGTTGATTCTTTCTGCAGCTGATTGATGAGTGTATGTAATGAGACCTTTAAAGCTGTCTCCTGTGGGCTGATACTGTAAGACCCCAGTTTAAGGTGAAACCTTAACTTTTAATATTTCATATTTGGTATTGTGCTACTGATGACATGCATTCCTTTAACCAAAACAACCCTTAAGTTCTCTCGCACTCTCTGTAAGCACCACAGACCCAACTCTTGTAATTCTTTGTTTTAGTCCAGCGACAGCAGTGCCAAATTCACTTTGCCATTCGAAAGTGCCTTAATGCGGACCATACCACTCGTATTTTGGTGAGAGTGATGATTCTAAAGGTGGGTCAATAGTTTACATGGAAGGGTGCAGGAGGCAAGACATAATGACTTTTCCTGGAAACTGCTGGCAGAGGAGCAACCCAGCCTGGGTAATGTTAAAATAATGGAAGCTTCCTGCAGAGCTCCAAGCCACTGCGGCATGCTCTGCCTCCATCAGGACACGTTTTGTTATGAAAGAAGCTCAGGTCTTCATCATAACTTTGCCCCTGATGTTTTGTCAGGTCACTCTGTACGGGGTTGCTAGTGGCTCAGGAGATGCAGCTGCATAGACAAACAGTGGTACTACTTAGAAAATTAGGTGAGATGCTTATCATGGTATGACTATGCCTTTCTGGGCTCCAGGTTGCTGTTTTTTGATGTGCTATGTTGCTTAATCAGGACTAGGGAGACATAAAGATAAACCACTCCCAATTCTGTTAGATAATAATTTCTGTACTGAACCTCAAGATGAACATTGAGTTCTTATCCTTGAGGAGCACAGCAACGGTATTCCTGCACTAAAACATTTCACTCGGTTTTAGGAGCCTTGTTTCTTGTTTCAGATTATGTTGTTGTGACAATACTGTATTGGATTTATAGTGTCTTATAAACATTCTAACTGTCAGTAGTAATGAATGTTTGCTTTATTCATAAGGCTTTTAAAGGGACACAATTTATTTGTCTGTCTGTAATCTAGTATTATGTCTTCGGTTCCATTTTTTTTGGTACTGCCGTCATTTAAAATTCTATTTGTATAATTACCCATTTTTTTCAATGGTGCATGATAAGCCATTTTGGCCTAATGTTTCCTGTAGTATACTGCTCTACCCTGATTAACAGTTCCATTAACTTACAGTCTCATTCCTCTGTCCCTGTGTCCAGCTCCAGCATGCTTTTCCTGCCCTGAATTCTGAGGTCCATCTGTTACACCCCTCCAGAAAGCTGTTGGCTAGGACGGTAGTATGGCCATCGGCCTGCCCGCTGCGGACTAAGTACCAGGCTTGCTTGTCCAGAACCAGTGTAGCCGCCCTCCTCAGTGGGTCACTCCTAGAAGCCACGGCAGCTCTTGGAGCCCGCAGCAGCCTGCCCGGTATAGCCCTTGGCTTCACCAGCAAACCCATGCTGAAAGGTAGGCCCCGATGCTTCACTACAATGTTAACCTTTTTTACTATCTGAAAAGATGTTATGATGCTACTATATCTTATTGGACTTTGTCCCGTGTTAGCCACCATCAGAGTAATTAGAGCATGTTTCCTGCGTACTCTGCATTCACACTCCATGTGCACTGCATATTCATCACTCTTACTGGAATTTATTGATTTTATGAATCTTGATTAGGAAGACTGTTTGCAGTTCATCATTCTGTCAGTTATACAACAGACTATTACCAACAGACATTTCTGACCAGTAGTATTCTATCTGTCTTACTATATTTGTATTTGTAGCTGTGGACAGTAACGTTTCAGTTTCAGTAGAGTTTTCCAAATGTTCAGCTTGTACACTTCTTTTTAAGCGTGCCCATGTGTCAAAAAGTTGAGATGTCCTAATAAGTGTCAGAGCCCTTGGCAAAGGTAATTTATGCTTCTGTGATGGCAGCCTTAATGCAGAAAAGTAGATTAAGATTTTAGAGCAACATATGCTGCCCTTAGGAAGACATTTCTCCAGGAATCCCGCTGTATTTTTAATAATTACATACTATGCAAATATTCCAAAGATGTGGTTGCGGGAAAAGGTGTGGGTACTGTACTGACCTGCCTGCAGGCTTTACCAGTCCCCAGCAGAGAGAATGTGTGAAGAATTTTGAAATGAAAATGCAGTGCTTTGTAGTTGTAGTGGTAATGGTAAGTGGAAAATAGGCAATGAGTATACATACAAGAAACTGTTCCCTCATATTCATGCTTTATGATTACCATTGATGATTCAGCACACTGCCACACTGCCACATTCAGGAAGTGACCCGCACTCAGTAGTACTACCAGTACTCTTACATATTAAAACACACAATTTAAACGTCTTAGGCCTCTGCTGTGATGGTTTTTGGTAAACAAAAATAAAAACTTAGACAACATATTCTCTTCTTCATTGTCATGCTTTAGCCATTAGATCCTGGCTGCATTTGTTTATTAGCGACTGTTCTTTCTCCTCCCATGATGTAACCTTGAGGTACCCCTTCCAGCAGGCTGTAGTCTACTGTAAAGTGATCCTCCATCAAGCTTAACAGCCAGTGCCCTGGCCTGCTGCCAGCTGACACAGTGTCTCTGATTGGAGCTGGACGAATGAGTCAGCGGCCCCGGTATCCTGGGCCTTTAAATATTCATTACAGGAGCATTCTTTCAATTTGAGCTGCAGGAAACACTTTCCCCTTCCCAGTCAAAACATAGCACTACTCCCTAATGGACTTTGGCAGCATTTTTCGGCTCTCACAGGCTGCAAATTATGTGTCACCGCAACACATCCCCTAATAAACCTGGATGGGTACAGCTGGTTTGCATTTTTGTCTTTTCTGTAGGTTTTGCCATGCTTTTTTAATTTTTTTTATTTTACCTGCACTATTGGAACAAAACTGACTGTCTGTTGCTGCATTCAGACTTGTCGTCTTCTCATCTTGTGCAGATGTCTTTTGTTTCTTTTAGGAGATTCATCCATTAGCCTTTAAAATGATCTGCTTTTGTTGTGCTTACAGAGCCCTTGTTTTGCTTTGTTTATTTTTTCCTGTAACAGCATATAACCCTCACCATCACTTCAGGGAATGCATTGAACACCTGCATAACTTAATACCAATAGTACCAGATCTGTAGCTGATCAGCCTAGACATGTTTCATGTTTGATGTCTGATATGCAAATAACTAATTGTCTTAAATGTTTGAGCAGTTTCAGGCTGTTGTATGATGATTCAGGATTTATCCCTAGGACCCAGGTTCCATGTTGTTTCAAAATCATCAGTGGGTGATAAAAGTAGTGACCCAAACTGAAAAAACTTCACAAGCACATGAGAAAGTGAAAAACCACACACTTCCCAAGAGCGTTTCAGCAGTTTCCAAGAGTGTTTCTAATTATGGAAAGGAATGTAGAGATTGTACCATCTACTGTCCATGACATTATGAAAAGATTCAGAGCATCCAGAGAAATCTTTGTCCATAAAGAGCAAAGCCAAAAACACATATAGCACAACTTCTGCAAAGAATATACATATAACTACATGTTCAGGAATATTTTGGAAAACCCTATTCAGTAAACCGTTTGTTGTTGCATCTGCAAATGCAAGTGTGATACCTTAAATTAACAACATCTAAAAGTGCATACCATGGTCAAGACATTTAGGAAATGCAGAGAATATTGGCAAAAATGATCTTTTTGGCCAGTGATCTTTGACCCCTTAGATGGCACTGCAATAAAAACAGCATAAATTTGTGATAGACTTTATTGCATGACTTCAGAAGTGCTTTGAAAAACCCATTGCTGCTTCTAGAAATGCGAGACTCAAGCTCTTCTGTGCACAGTGGAAATGTGTAGCTAACACAAAAAAGAATTATCAGTTGCTTTAAGATAATATTTAAGTTTAATAAAAGCATTTGTATGATAATGTTTTCATAACTAACTATTAAGTTATATTTATTTTTAATTTAAGTGGACATATTTGCATCCTTGATCAAAATGTAATAATAATAAAATGTAATATGCTGATGTTTTTCTGTAAATAGAAAATAACCATTATTGTTTATATAGTTTGTTTTCATCCATTGTTTCTCTAAAATGGTGTACACAAAATTGAAAATAATAAACAATAAAAAAGACAGAGATAAAAACAGCAATAAAACGTTTAATTAAAACAAAGAAAAAATTCAAAGTGAAACGACTCTGATAAAAAGCTTCTGGCTGAAAAAACACAAATTTTCCCGCTTGAAACTCTCTGAAGTGTGACAGGTGGTCCAGTCACTACAGTGAGTCTAAAGGTGATAAATTATTATTTGCACAGAGCAAAGATGTTATATAAGATGGTATATGGACAGATATGACATATGACACTGTAAATAAAAACAAACCAAAGAGTTCCCCTCACTACACACTGAATATAGTGAATAATACAAAGCCTCCTCCTTTTGTATCTATTTACTAGAAGAGCTAGTGATCAGATGAAGATAATCTGATTTAGCACTTGTAATGGTTGATGAATGAATATATATACTGGAATGGGACACAGTAATGGGATAGATACAAAACACCACCCTCCCATTTTTTTGTGTCACCCCCTAAGGGTAACAGTGTGGATTAGTATTGTGATGCATTCGTCTTAGCAGAAATGTCATAACTATCATGCTTTTTTTATGCCACATTATTAAGGCTTTCTCTATAATTTATGTGAGAGTCAGTAACACACACACGTGAGCTGCTGAATGCAGCCTCAGGTGATGAATAGAGACAGGAATAGCAAAGGCCCAAGTTAAGTTAGGGAGGAATTCAGCCGTCTAATAGTATGTTCTGAATTGTGAAGGCACCTCTGCTGTCCTCCACACACAGAACCTATCGGCATCGGAAAGAAATTAAGGACTAGAAGCTGGTCTTTGAGACTTGGAATTGATATGATTTGGAAAAAGTTCTTATACTAGAGAAACACACACTTCTTGCTTTAATACATAAAATATATCTTCTCATTTGACATAATTGAAATTGTCTAAAAAGTAACTTTGTGTCTTTGTTTCTTAATATCCGTTTTGAAATAGGTTTGTTGAGGTTCCATAAACAAAAATATATTATAGTTTTTTTTATTACTTAGTTATATATTTTTTGAAGTTGGGCTGCTATGTCTTGTCATTAACACACTTTTAATGTGAAAGCAAAATATTTTTTTTAGAGGATTTTTTTAATAGTCTTATATTTGTTAAAAGCAAATATTGGCAGTTCCCAACAAGTCCTCACCTTAATTTTTGCTAATCTAATTTTGGCAGTCCCTAACTAAAATAGAAACATAAACAAAATGTAACCTAAACTTATAACAACTTCAACCTAAAACACTGGGACTAAAAAAAAACTACCAGAAAACTGAGGTAATTACTCTCCAAACCAATATAACACTGAGAATGGCAGGCTCTAGTGTTTCACTATTAAATGTATGTTACTTAAGTCTAGTTGTTTATACTTAACTAGACGGTCATATATGATTTTCATGATTATAACTGACAATTATGTTAGTAATTAAATCACTAATCATAAATCACTTTTTTTTTACCTTATTATTTTACCCCTCATTAAATTAAATTTGAAAAATTTGTTCATTAAAATTGGTGTTTGTTTTATCGGTACTAAAAGCATGTGATCCCAAAATGCACAAACTCACAAGTCTTAAACAAACATTGATCAGGTTCCACCTGTTGTTTGACTGTCAGGTTGCTATCTATTAATGGATCCCAGTTAGTCCATTAGCCAGGGGCATTACTGCTGAACCCAGTATAGGGTGCATGTTCAGAATTTTTTGGCGAGAGAGAGATTCAGAGTTGACGAGAGAGGATTCAGGAGTGAGATAGAGAGAGAGATAAGAGGAGAGAGATTCAGAGTGATAGAGAGAGAGTACGAGAGAGAGAGATTTCAGAGTGAGAGGTGAGAGATCAGAGAGGAGAGAGAGAGAGACGACTGACGGGGAGGGGGAATTAGAGTATTTGAACTGCGTGTGTCTTCATGGGTGTGTTGTGTTTGAGTGTGAGAGAAGAGAGAGCTGTGCAGTACGTCAGTTTGCAGCCACTGAGCGAAGTCGAGCAGCTGCAACTGGTGCAAGGAGTTTAAATGTGGTTAAGTGACACTCGCCAGTGCAGCAACAAGCAGGGGGCCAAGCCACCTGCCAATCGCCACCCATGAGGAGGAGGGTAGGAGGGAGTGGGGTTATGAGGGGGGGGGGGGGGTTTGCGTTAATAATGACCGGGACGAGGAATTGGCGGAGGGGAGTGGTATGGGGGGACGAGGTATCTTGGTCCATTTGACTAAAGCATTTTGCTCATCATCGCCCAAGGCAAAAGACCTTGTGGTACAGTTAGCATGCTCGCATTTAGCATCTAGCCTGACACTGGTTAGCTCTTTTAGATCATCAGTTCATCTAAGGGGCCGGTTCTTGTTTCCCCCACCCTCTGAGCCTCAGTCTGAGGACTGGTCTTTCTGCGAAGTCGGTGCTGAGCTTTTCCATTGAAGCTGTGCGTTACGTTTGATCCAGTTTCTATCAGGATAAAGCTTTGGTTTCTTTAAGAAGCGACTAGTTTGCTCACTAGTATTTCAGCCAGCCATTAAAGAGAGAGACTTGAAAGACCCTACCTAGCTCAAGATCCAACAACCTGAGGAACTGTCACCTTCGTACTGTATCCGACGCTTTCTCCTTGGCCTGCTCCGAACCGCCTCCCCCATCTTCAGCTCCACACTCAGCTCCTCCGCTTCCTGCTCTGACCTCCAGAGGGCGCGGAGGGCTAGTGGAGTTGGAAGGGGCCTGTAGGCTCGGGCTGGAGCCCGCGAGGAAGAAGCCGTGAGGTTCAGGTAATCGCCACCCGGGCCAGGCCTGTGCCAGCAGTCGCGGAAGACTGGATGTATATGTGCGAAGGACTGGTTGAAACATCCACATTAGAGATGCTCAGACTGGAGGCTGTGAGGGGTCCAGTGTCCCCCTTCCATCTGGCATAGAGGGGTGGGGGTTACCCGTGGGGGGGAGGCATCTGAAGGGGACGTGAGTCTCTCCATCAGGCGGGTTTGGTGCCAGAGACCGTGAGCCCACGTTTGCGCACGCTGCTGTCGGAAGTTCTGACCCTGAGACAAACACATTGCAGCATCCTATAGCGGTACACAGCAACAGCGGCGCGAGTGTTGACAAGACGATACTGACGACGGTAACCGACGGA
The DNA here is from genome assembly GCA_024036415.1 of Prochilodus magdalenae. NCBI lineage: Eukaryota > Metazoa > Chordata > Actinopteri > Characiformes > Prochilodontidae > Prochilodus > Prochilodus magdalenae. The sequence goes on from JAMWET010003859.1 coordinate 122,021, forward strand.
CACGGCCTGTGTCCCTCCACCCCTACCGCACCATCTGCAGGAACTGTGTGAGTATGTTCAAAGCTGCATGGGATGGGTTATCACAGGACGACCATTAGGAACTCTACAGCTCCATACTGAGACGCTCTTGGCGTGTTGGGTAGCGTACCCACGGCGGCCCGACGCCATACGGAGAGACAGACTTCTGTAATGTGTAGCCTCAATAATATTGTCAGATCAGTCTACATTTATCGATCAGACTTAATTGTCCTGTCACCTTATCCTCCTTCCCCACACACCCCTCACACCCCACACCTCCTTCTGGGTTGCTGTTCTCCTTGATGAGTGTATATATGGTATGGTATATAACTTTCAGCTAAGCTATTGATTGTGCTTTCCGTCTATGTTTATTAGATACAGACTCAGAACCACATGACCGAGTCTATTATAGATACTGACGTCCTCACGGATGGAGGCGGCATTAGGCCTTAGTGGCTGTAAACTTCCGCCTACTCGTTAGCAACGAATCGCATTAAAGGCATACCGTGCTAGTCTTAACCGTAAGTCGTCTGAGGTTTGGAGGACGCAGTTCTGGGCTTGTAGGCGGGGCTTGTTTCTCGGGTAGGGTTGGGTTTGGGGCTGCTGGGGGTCGCACAGGCCTGAGGGCAGCTTTGCGGCACAGCTCATAAGAAGCTCACTAGCTGGTTCTCAGACTGCTGATTGGATACACAATGTGGGCGATCAGTAATTTTGCCCTGCTATTATTATGGGGATGGCCATATATAATCTTGGTGCTCCGTTCTAGATAGAGGTACCAGTCAGAAGTGTTCACTGTGGTGGAATCTGAAAGGTTGGCTTCAGATTGTAATGGTGGTGGTTTTCTCAGGGTTCCCCGGGGTATTCGTTGATGTCCTGGTTGCCACGGTGATCTGTTGCATGCTGGTTGAAATCTGCTAGCGCAGGAAACCTGCTGCGGCTGTAGGCGGTAGGCGGGAGAGGGCGGGGTCGATGGGCTGAGCGTCTGACTGCCGCCGTTCTTTTTTGAGCATTACTAACTCCCGAACCGCCTCCCGAGGCCTGCTCCCTGGTCTCGGGGGATGTACTTACATGGGTGGTTATAGCTTTCAGCTTCTCATTTTGGGCTTACAGAGTCAGCAGTGTTTTCGAGGCCTGCGGGGGGCGGGGTGATGGAGGACCCCCCATGATCGTGAGAAGATTGGGAGCACCGGGGTTGGGTGCTGAGCTGTCTGAGAGAGCCACATGGGAATAAAGAACCCTATTATGTGGCGTGGGGTCGAAAAGCCGACACGTATATGAAGAAGTTAGAGGTCTAGATCATTTCAGAAGGTCTTTCAGAAGTGGACAATTCTAATTTGCCGGTGATGTATAGGCGCTAGGACATTTGATGTTTATAAATCATGTATTGGTGATGTAATAAATAATGTTTTGGTGATGTATAGTTGCTCGAAGGTGTTACAGTGATGTATAAATCATGTATTGGTGATTTCTAATAATGTATTGGTGATGTATAGTCGATGACAGGTGATTGACAGGTGATGTATAGGTGATGGACAGGTGATTATAGGTGATGGACAGTGCTTACAATATCTTTTATTGGTGATGGATGGGTGATGGACAGGTGATGTTATTGTGGTGGTCGTGTCAGCAGGTGATGTGACAAGTGATGTGACAGGTGATGGACAGGTGATGTATAGATGTACTATAAGGTGATTGGAGCAGGCTGATTTATAGGTGATGGACAGGTGATGACAGGTGATGTTAGATGACGTATAGGTGATGGACAGAGGTGATGAACAGGTGTGTATAAATCAGTATTGGTGATGTCTGGGTGATGGATAAGGGGATGGTTATCCGTGTGAGTAAATAGTATGACGTAATAGGTGATGACAAAGTGATGTATAGTGATGGTGACAGGTGCTGTTATAGATGACGATAGGTGATGAGACGGTGATGGGCAGGATGATGTTAAGAAGTGTATTGGTGATGTATGGGTTGTGGATAGGGATGGACAGGTGATGTATGATGACGGTATCGGCTGATGTGACCAGTGTGTATAGGTGATGTATAGATGAACGTATAGGTGAATGGACACGGGTGATTGTATAAAATATGTGTATTGGTGGATGTATGGGTGATGGATATGTGATGGACAAGTTGATGTATTTTGGGTGGACAGGTGATTTGGGACAGGCTTGATGGATAGGTTATGTATCATATAATGTATTGGTGGATGTATTGGGTGATGGATAGGTGATGTATATGGTCGATGGACAGGTGATTCGACAGGTTTGAGGTGCATTGCCATAACATTTCACAATCAATATAGCACACACTAATTTGAAACACTTGTTTTTTGAGTTATTGTAAATATGTATGGTAATATAAAATGTCTATTATACACCAACTTAAATGATTTCGGTCAAGTTTTTTAAATCGTTTAATTATATTATCTAATCATAGTATATTAATGGAGATTTGTGAGTAAAAAAGAACAAGATATTATATTTATATATTATACTACTATGTATACTGTTTATAACTGTTGAATAGGGTCTGTTGCGACCTTATAGAAAATATGCCCACTGGGTAGTTGCAGTTATGTAATGTTAGGTTTGTTAGTTGTCATAACAAGCTTATGGTAAGCGTCAATGTAGCCTATGAAAACGTACCCTAAAAAAATATTGCGTCGTAAATTCTTAATGAACGTCCTGTGTGGTAGGGACCAACGCTGACTACGTCAAAGACGCTTGACCCTTCTGGTGTTGGTGCGTTACCTTTGGCAGCAAGTGGCGTAGTCGGGCCGATGACCATTTACAGCCCCCTTTGGGCCTCCCAGTCATTGACTATGGGTTTGACCCCGTCTACCGTGTCACGTGCCACTTGGCGGCTCCCTCACAGGACTCACTGCTGGGAAACATGTCGTCCACACTGCACTGCTGTCTGGAGCATCGTGACAATCTTTCGTACAACGCTACCTGTATAGTTCTACTTATCCTTTATTAATCCATATATAGGTTATTAGGAACAACGTTCAGCAGCCATTCCTTATACCACTAGAGGGACTCAACCATCTTTATTACGTCGAAGACGAAAAGTACATTTCATTAAATCAAACAAAAAACAAAAAAAATTAACTTTCCATATGGAGGTAAACTATTGGGACTAACTCCAACAGCTCAATAACTCCCGATCATGAGTCACGGTCTGCAGGGTTGTTCAGGTCCGTTCACTCCTAGTCGAGGCGCGGGTAATCACCTCGCCAGCCTTCATACATGGTGTGGTGCTTCCCAAGGGTGTTTCGAGTTCCCCTGAGAGAACACCCGCTCCATGATCCATTGGTCTAGCTCAGTGATTAGCACATGTACCTCTGGTGTGTCCGTGTAACTTGAATACCCTGAACACGTAGCTGGACTGTGTGGGTTTTTGATGGGCGTATGTAACGGGTGACGCACATCACATCATGTTGATTGTTCGCTGCTCAAGCCTGGGCGATGAGGAGAAGCCACCGGGACCGGTGAAATCCGAGTTGCTCAGGAGAACGGCAAGGGAGCAATTATGGGAGATGTCCTCTTCCGAAGACATCCGTGGGGGACTGTGAGAGGCAATGCGCCTGAGAATAGAGTGGAGATGGAGGGTCAGGGTCGAGGCTTAACAATTATTCTGAGCGGGTTTTGGTGTGAGACGGTTCGAGAGGTTTCTTTTAGAGGTGTGGTGTATTGGGAACCAGGGTTCTCCTTGGATCTAGATACAAACGTATAGACTTTTCCTACTGTATCTAAACCACCAGTTGAACCTACACTGTCTTCTGTGATGTGTATGGAATGTTGATGATGAAAATCTTGAAAACCTGGAAACACTAAGTTCCCTGGGGGACTATTTGACCTCACAGTCGTCTGTCTGCAGCGAGGTATCCCTCCACCATTATGGCAGTTTAAGGCTGAGATCTTCTCCCCACTATCATAAACATCGTCTCCGACATCATGCAGCGTATTCAGAACCACCTCCTGTAGGAATCTTCCTGTGAGGGAGCGTTTTAGAGGGGAGCTCTGGTTCCTTCACACACCGTGAGCACTGTGTAGGCAGCCTCTGACTCGGGAGTTTCTCAGTATTCCAGTGTGGGGTTATGAACGAGTGCTGGATCAGTGTGACCTTGTTTTGGGGTACCGGTCATGTCATAGCCTGTTGGGTTGCTCATATGACCCATGAATGTGGATCAGGTTAACCCAGCACATGACCCAGCGCCAGTGTTACAATGACCTACCTTCCCATCAGTTTCTGATGATGTCATATAGATGTACCGTCCGTAATGGAGGTATCATAATTCGAATCAGAACACCGGCCGCTAATGCCCGTCAGCTTGGTGATTAGTAGAATGCCTGTGGTATTGATTTTGCGGATAAGAGGACAACCGCCGCATGTGCAAGCATCGCCCACCCTTGCGAGTTATAGGTTGCAGCCCTAATACTAATGATACAAATTAATAAGGTGTAATCTGTGTAATTGTACAGATACATATATTGGCCCAGTTACTGCAAAGTCCACCTTAGAACATATATACTTATGATATATAACAGCATCGTATGTATGAGAGGTATTAAGAAGTGATATAAGAGAATATAGTGGTGCTTGTCAGTCAATACAAAGATGCATAGCAGTGATGGACTAGGTTGATGAATAGGTTGATGACAGGATGGTTAGGTGATGTATAGGTGACGTGATAGGTGATGAGACAGGTGAGTGTAAAGGATACATTATAGGTGTAATGACAGGTGATGTATTATGGTGATGTGTATAGGTAGCGGTTATAGTGTGATGGACAGGCTGATGTATAGCGTGATAGGACAGGTTGATGTATTAGGCGTTGTATACGGTTGATGAACGGTGATGGATAGGTGATGTATAATATGAGTTATTGGTGATGTATGGGTGACATGTATAGGGTGACGTATAGGGTGGAGTTGATGAGTTGAAGTATGAGGTGGATGTGACAGGTGATGTAATAAGGTGACGTATAAGGGTGTATCGTGACCAGGCGATGTCATAGGTGATGGACAGGTGAATGGTATATGGCGATGTAGTAGGTTGGTATCGAACAGGTGATGGATATGGTGGAATGTATAAATGTGTAGTGTGTATTCGCTGATGTATGGGTGATTGTATAGGTGATGGACAGGTGATGTATAAGGTGACGTATAGGTATGGACATGCAGGTTGTCTAGCTGATGTCTTGCTTGATTGCATAGTGATGTAAGGTGATGGGACATGTTGTATAAAATAATGTAACATTAGGGGTAATAGTATGGGGTGATTGGATAGGTGATGTGTATTGGTGTGATGGACAGTGTGCTGGACAGGTATTATTGCGTGCATGGCCAGGTGATGACAGAGACAACAAGACACACTTAGTGTTTTTTTTTGAGTTTATTGTAATATGTATGTAATATAAAATGTATAATTTTATCAGTAGGACACCCGCATGTGCACTTCTAGCCCACCAGATTGTGCGCTGGTAGGTTGCAGCCCTACCCTAATGATACGCCTATAATATGACAGTCAGATCTACGTCCTGGCACGGACATTCCCAGTCACCTGTTGGAACCGTCTCTATACGTAATCAGCACTGGCATCACGCTCCCTGAACGCGTGCTTCCCGAATGCTTTCCAACCCTGTTTGTTTCCCACAGATCCGAATGCCGAGGTTCACCTCAAGTCCCTTGTTCCACTGGCCGCAGTCTGACAGGGCTTCCTTTCACCGTCCGTTTGCCCTAACGGTGCACCTTCAGAAGCCTCAAGGTCCTGTTTTTGCAGCTGTGGCGTCTATAGCCCGCTCCGGCATGTTTCCACAGAGCCATTGCTAGGAACTTCCAATGCGTAACTCACATTACCCATGCTTGAAGCCTCGTGCACCTAGCTTCATGCGTCTGTGTTTTTTCTTTCCTTGAATGCAACTATTAGTCCCCCGACTCACATGTTTTTTCGCAGGGCGCAGCAATGTGTTTCTGGAAGAAAAGCTCCCGGGCCGTCCCGGCCGCTGTCCCTGAACCTTCTCGCTCGCACATCCGTCAGCAACAAGGCGATGCCTTCTTCTGTCCTCGGAGCTGCTCCGCTATGGTCCCTGTCTGCGGAAAGGAGAGAGGGTTTCGTTCAAGTGGCGTTTCAGACCGTCTCAGTGACGGCCCCAAACCCATATCTAACGGGCCCCTGTGTGAATGATTCCATATCCATCTTTCTAAATCTCAGTCTCCTCTCCCTCTCTATCTCTAACTCTCTCTCTCTCTCTAGATTCTCCTCTCTCTCGTCCTCACCTCTCTATCTCTAACTCTCTCTCTCGTCCTCTCTCATCCCCCTCTCATCCTCTCTCTCTGCTCTCCCTCCCTATGCTCTCTAACTCTCTCGTTCTCACACCGCCATATCTAACGGGCGGTGTGAACCAGGGAGGATACTTCAGTAACATGATCCACATTCAAATTAACCTAAAATATTCAATCAATCAATCAATAAAACTATCAAATCTTATCGATGCTATCTATCTATCACATTCAAATCTCTCTCCTCTCTCCTTTCTCTCTCCATCTCTCTAACTCTCTCCGGTCTCTCTCGTCTCTCTCTGTCTCGTACTCCCTCTCCCTCTCCCTATCTCGTAACTCTCTCTCGCCCCTCTCTATCTTTAACTCTCTCTCCTCTCTCTCTCCCGTCTCTATCTCGCACTCTCTCTCACTCCTCCCTCTCTCTCTCTCTAACTCCCGTCACAAGTCTCTAACTTCCTCTCTCCTCTCTCTCTCTCTAACTCCCTCCTCTCTATCTCTCCCCTCCTCTGTCTTCTCTCTCTCATCCTCCACTCTCTCTCTCTCGTCCCACCCCCTCTGTCCTCTCGCTCCATCCCTCCCTTCCCTCTCTCCCTCCCGCTCTGTCTCTACTCTTACCTCACTCCTCTCTCGTCTCTCGTTCTCTCTCTCCTCTCTCTCCCCTCCTCTCTCCCCCCCTCCCTGCCCTCCATCTCTCTCTATCTCTCTCTCTCTCCCTCCCTCTCTTTCTCCATCTCTCTCTCTCTCTCTCTCGCAAGTCAATCAATAAATAAGTAATTTCAATCAATCATAAAATCAATCTATCTATCTATCTATTCTATCTTCTATCTATCTATCTATCTATCTATCTATATATACCCCACAGAAATCCTTTTTGTTTATGATGTAACATGGTGACCCGTTTTCCTGGTACCCTTGGAACACTGGTCCATGGTCTCTGATTGTTTCTCTCTACATCTCCCATGTAATGATGTAGTCACCTTCTGCAGTTTCAGCCGCCCGACCACTAGGGTGAGACGTCAGAGCTGGCGCCTCCTCTGTCTGGTGTCTGCAGTCGCGAATAACCCAGTCAGGAGAAACCACAACATCAACATACCTACATATCACAACATCGCATATATTCACCTCCCGGGGCTGACACGCGAACATTCAGGCCTGTTCCCATACGCACTACGTACTTCCAGTTCAGTGACAGGTGGCATGTGTTGTGAGCGTTAGCAATTCCCCGATGTGTTCCATGCCTATTCCCAAAGCATAAAAAGTGGTTCATTTGCTTTTGTGGTTATTTAACACCGTACAGTTAGCCGTGCTGGTATTTATTCATCAGTTCAGTTAGCCTATGCCTAACTGGTGTCCCTACTTCGTTTGTGCTATGTTGCTGCATTTCTTAGTAAGGTCCAGAGCACAACTAATCATTGATGCGCCCCTCGTTGCTAATCACCTAGACAGGGGTTTTGTGTAAAACATTCCTAAAGCATTTCTTACACAGTCCCCTCACAGGGACTTGTATTATGACCACTTCCCTTGATTGGGCAGCATCCTAGATCATGGTATAAGGAAGTGGCTGTTCTCTGAACCCACTCGTCCGTCGTGGAAGGCACTCCCCTCAACCCAACTGGGTAGTGAAATCGCTCCTGCAGACCTTCTCCTGGGCAGATGGTGCGAATCCTCCATCAAGACAATGCCACATGCCAGCATGGCCTAGAAAATGTCCCACATTGGTTGAAGAGCATGAGCCGGGACTTCCATGTACTACAATGCCCCCTAATTCCCAAGCCTGGAACCCCAACATGGAGCATCTGTGGGACCCCTCCAATCGTCCTGGTCACCCCCTTCACCCACACTTTCTGTTGCCCTCCATCTAGCATGTGCTCCAGACACCTTGTACCATGGACCTTACTGTGGTCCTTCGAGCCCGTCTAGCTGCTTTCTGCGTGTTGAACACGCGCGGTTCTCTGGATATTTTGTCTGTGTCATAATAATGTGACTCGACCGTATTACCATTATTTGTGAAAACGTCTAGTTACCTTTTAATGTATGTTGAGTAGTCATGATGAATGGGAATGACGCCCCCGGATGTGACTCGTGAATCTGAAATCCGTATGTTTCCCTTTCTGTTCTGCTGTAAAAGCTTCTCCTGCGCAGCGACGTCCGTTTCTCTCCAGAACGTCCTTTTTTAGTATTTGCACCGCGAGAAACTAACCAAACCCAGTTCGCTTCTACCGTCCATACCTACGTACTTCTACACTTATCTGACCATCTCCACGCTGCCATCACGCTCTCCTGCGTAGTGCAGCGTACTACCGAGCTTCTGGCACCTCACATCAGTTTTTACCACATACCAAAAATAAATTTGTTTTAAATTAAAAAAAACCATCGCCTGTGATCAGTCAGAGGGAGGAAACCCGCCACAGTCGGAATACGAGCTGCAAACACAGCACATTCCTGCTCCTGCTCCCCCCCCCCCTAATGTGGGGACTCTGACGTGTAATACTAGAGTCACTGAGGTTTCTCCCAGCGCTTCCTCTTCCACTTCCTCAGTGGCTAAAGCAGATTCTCTCAGTTTCTACCACCTTTCTGTGCTCAAGGTTTTCCAGCTCATCGATCCCCAGATACCTACTCACCGGCTACATCGTCTGGCCTCGTTCTCTCTCCCTCTTTTGTCAGGGCAGGAGGGTCTTCACTCCTAACATAACGATAAAATAGGTGAAAGACGGAGTCACACGTGCATAATAATTGATGCAGGTAACGCCATGATAATTCATATTATTTCACTGAGTAATAGATCTGACATTAACGGGTTGTGTTTACCCAATGGTGAACCGCCGTCATTTGACATATTACTGGTCATCGATAGGTGATAATATAAAGCAGAAATTCATACCCGTGGTACAAGAAGAAATGAACGATAACCATTGACTCCGTGTTTACTAGTGAATATAAATTAGTACTGAATGATTCACAGCTGTTACAAAATTTTCTAGAGGTTGAATGATCAAAATGATTTCAAAGTAGTTTAATTTAATTCATTGGGAGCGATACTGATGATAAATGGTTTAGTCAATGATTTCTTTTGTGGTAAGAATCATTCATAGTGTTTACATAAGTGATTAATATCAGTTGTTAACATCAGAATTAATAAAAAAATACACTAAATAATGCACAGTAGATACTGAATAATTCATAGTGAATACTGGAATAATTCATAGTGTGGATACTGCAATAATTCATACTGGATATGGACTAATTCTCATAGTGGCTACTGAATATTTATAGTGGATACTGAGTAATTTCATAGTAGATCACTGAATATTCATAGTGGATAGGAAAATTCATAGTGGATACTGTGTAAAAAAATTCATAGTGGATACTGAAGATTTCAAACGTGGATACTGCGAATAATTTCATAGTGGAATACTGAATAATCATAGTAGAGTACTGAAATAATTCATTAATGGACATCCGAATATTTCATAGTGAATCTGAAATAATTCATAGTGGAGACTGATAATTCATCGTTAGATACTGGAATTAATTTCCTAGTGATACTGAATAATTCATAGTTGCTACTGAATAATTCCATAGTAGATACTGAATAGTTCTAATGGATATCACTGAATAATTCATAGTGGATACTTAATAATTGGCATAGTAATATCTGAATAATTCATGAATGGTCCTGTAATAATTCTATGTTACTGAGTAATGACATAGTAATACGAATAATTCCATAATGGATGCTAGAATATTCCATAGTGAATATGAATAATTCATAGTCGAATACTATAATTCATATAGAAGCTGAATAATTCATATTGGAGTGGCTGAGAATTACTTCATAGCGTGCATACTGAATAATTCAGAGTTAGATAGTACTGGAATATGTGTCACTAGTGGATACTGCATAATTCATAATGGATATGGAATGTAATTCATAGTGGAGACTGAATCAATTCATATGTGGGTACTGAGTAATTTGTCTCATAGTAGCTCCACTGAATAATTCATTAGTGGTCTGATAATTCATAGTGGGATACTGAAAAATTCATAGTGGATACTGAATAATGCATAGTGGGATACTGAATAATTCATAGTAGAATAGTACTGTGAATAATATTCAAATGATACTGATCTTACTTTCATAGTGGATACTGATAATTTCAATAGTGGATTACTGAGTAATTCATATAGATGTATCTGAATCATTCATAGTTGGATACTGAATAATCTCATAGTTGAGTCACTGAATAATTCATAGTAGAGATACTGAATTAATTCCATAATTGATACTGATAATTCCATAGTGGATACTGAATACATTCATAGTAGATACTGATAATTCATTAATGGATACTGATAAGTTCATAGTGGATACTGAGTCCTTCATAGTAATTCTCTGAATAATTCCTAATTGATGCGGAATAATTCATAGTGGAATCTGATAATTCATGTGATGGACCAAATACTGAATAATCATAGTAGAAGCTGTGAATAATTCAATTGGATGCTGAATAATTCATAGCGCATAATACTGAATAATTCATAGTGTATATGCTGAATTCAATTCATAGTAGATACTGAATAAGTTCCTATGGATACTGAATCATGTCAATAGTGGATACATGAATAACTCATAGTGGGTTACTGAATAACTCATAGTGTGTACGGCAGGCTTAATAACTGAATAATTCATGAGTGGATCTGAGTGTAATTTCATAGTGGATACTGAGCTAACTTCATCGTGGGTACTGAATGATTAGATACTGGATATTGACAGTATTGTTGTGACATAGATGTACTTTAAGGTTTGTTTGATTTTAGGATCCGAATGTGGGTTCTGGCCTCCACATGAAGGAAGGTATTTCTATATGATTGAAGTGTAAACTAGTGTAAACAGTTGAGGACGCAGTAAGTGTATAGGACTGGGTAAGCACAGGGAATACACTCCGCTGATATGCACAGTGCTTCTTTTCACTCTGCATGCTTGCAGCGTGGAGATAATAACCACAGCACACACGACGCGACGCACCCTCTACAGAGTTCCTGCGTTCAGCGTCCTTCTGCTGTCTGCGGTGTTCTGGATCCTCAGCTGCAGAACGGAGGAGTCAACAAAAGATGGAATTATAATAAGTTCCGTCAATCAGTCTTCTCTAAATCAGTAAACCGGCATTTTCGAGCGGACCGACGTGCGCCGCCTTGTGCTATAAGCACAGCAGCGGTGGTGCTGTCCTTAAAGCTGGCTCGGTCCGTACTTCAGGGCATGTTCAGAGACAGCAGTGAGTCATACGGTGTTAGTAACCACATAATCCAGTCTATTAGAGATACTGAACACCTCTGCACGGTCTCAGACCCACAGTTAACACCATGGTAACTGGTGCGACTCTGTTATCATGCTAAGGCTAGGGGGGTTAAGTCTTTTTCTAGTCGCTTCCTTGTTTGTTCAGCACTGCTTTGGGTTAAAAAGGGTCTAACTGTATACACGGTCCGCCTGTTAACACGTAGGGGTCTGAGCCTCGACTGAGCTGCCTGGGGTTCTGTCTGTCCAGCAGGCCGCAGTTCTGTGTTCACTGTCTGAGCTAAACACGTGTGACTCGTTTTATCGTTTCTAAGCTCGTTCCGTTTGGTGAGAAGGAAGATGAAATACCTGAAGCTGATTATAGCGAGTTACAGTTCTTACACCACGAAGGAAAACACTTTGGTGCCAGTGCGCTCTAACTGTTAGCTAACTAACCCTAGCTAACGTTAGCACCCGTCCAGCTGGGAAATACCCAACCTGGCTCTTTTGTGGATCATCCTTGAAAAATAGTCTTTCTATGGAACTCATATCTCTCATTTCGAGGTTATTAGCAGGGGTTGATTGAGCTACCCAGCTAAAGTTAATATAGCTCCGAGGCGTCTAGTCTTTAGCTCTGCCTTAGCTTGCTATGCTAGCTAGCTAGCTATCTTGACCAGATTGTCTGACTGAGCCTTTTACAAACAAAACACGAAGATGTGGGTTCATAACAAGAAACCTAGAACACCCACAGACTATATCAAGCAGATCCACAAAAAGCCAGGTTGGGTAAATCTCAGTGGGGGCTAATGCTAGCTAGCTAACATCAGAGGCCAGGAGCACCAAACTTTGTTTTTGCTTCATTCGTTTTAAGAAATTCCACTTATCAACTTTAGTCGCTTATTCTTCTCATCACGAAAAGCGCGAGAACTATATTGTTTTTTTTGTTGTTGTTAATAACTGAGGTTTTTTTTTAATCCAGATGTACAGCTAGCATATGCTGTATCCTAAAACAAATATTCATGTAATATTTTCAATTTGTTTAGCATAATTTTTGACACAACTATAGCATAATAATGTGGGAAATTACACAATACACGGTTCTCGTTATATGGTTTCCTTCTTTAATGTGTCACATATGGACCTCTACTAATCAACATTTAGCTACCTTTTTGGTTAAAGTTTGTTTTTCTTTAATAATACATTGTTAATAGCAATACACTGTACTAGATTTTATTACATTTTTTGTATGTTTAATATTTAAAAAAACCGAAATTTAAAATGCAATTTCCTTTTAGATAAAATGCATTTAAAAAAAAATGTGTAATCATGTGCACTAATAAACATAAATAGTATATATAATTCTACATTATCTCAACACTATAGTTTTTTTTACAAACCCAACCAACACTCTATTCCCTGGGGACATACAGAGGGAATTTCATCACTCTACATTACGTAAACAGAGTACCATTGTTGGTACGCTGGTGTGAACTGTAAGACTATATGTGATAGGAACCCGGAGTCACCATTATCATTTTTCTTTATGGATTATTTCACCTCGATATAATCCATAGTGGTATAACTAAATAATTCATAGCAGCGTATTCAAACCACCGTCATGTAGGAACTTCCTGTGAGGTAGCGTTTTTAGAGGGGCCGTCTGGTTACCTCACCACCACTTCTCACCACTCTTTCACATATTCTCCAGAAGTGGAGCGTTAGTGCCGGAACCCTCTCTGAGTGGAGGACTTTTGTTCACCTCCTATCAAATTTAAACTGATCAAGGCTTCCCTGTTAAAAGAGGTACAGTTTACAGAATCCGGCCCATTAAACGGCTGATCTCAGAACCTTTACGGCTTTACCATCATCGTGAAGCTATTAAATCATGGTCTAGCGTCAGTCGGCAACAGAGTTGGGCCACCTCAGTGTTATTGCCTAATCTTATGTATTTATTCTTGGAAGGGTGG
>JAMWET010003860.1:0-22480 GCA_024036415.1 Prochilodus magdalenae
TAGAGATCACCATACCTCCCCCCTCGCGTGTCACCCTGCTACCTGTAAAAGAATACGTCTTAAGGTCGTTTGAAGACAGTAGGACTCAGCCTGGTTAGCCTTCCTGTCATAGTCTACAGGATTACTCTACAGGGTTTAATGGAGAGGGGTTTTTGGTGAGTGTTTTTTTGGAGAAGGGTTTTGGAGTAGGGGTTTTTGGAGAAGGTGTAGCTAGAACAGGAGTGATGTGCTCTGTTAAGAGTGTCTAGAACAGGAGTGATGTGCTCTCTAGTGTATCTAGAACAGGAGTGATGTATCTCTAGTGTGTTTGGAACAGGAGTTACCTGGAACATGAAAGAACAACCAGTCATATTCCTGATATCAAATTCTAAATCTTAAACAGCTGCTGTACAGATGTGCTGTGTCCAGTGTAGCTAGAACAGGAGTGAGAACAGGAGTGATATGCTCTCTTTAGCGTATTAGAACTGGAGTGATGTGCTCTCTAATGTAGCTAGAACAGGAGTGATGTGCTCTCTGTAGTGTAGCTAGAACAGGAGTGATGTGCTCTCTAATGTAGCTTAGAACGTTGTGATAGTGCCCTCAAACCAATTGTAGCTAGAACAGGAGTGATGTGCTCTCTGTAGTGTAGCTAGAACAGGATTGATGTGCTCTCTGTAGTGTAGCTAGAACAGGATTGATGTGCTCTCTAATGTAGCTAGAACAGGAGTGATGTGCTCTCTTTAGTGTAGCTAGAACAGGATTGATGTGCTCTCTGTAGTGTAGCTAGAACAGGATTGATGTGCTCTCTAATGTAGCTAGAACAGGAGTGATGTGCACTCTCTATTGTAGCTGGAACAGGGGCGATTGCTCTCTAGTGTAGCTAGAACACAAGTGATGTGCTCTCTAGTGTAGCTAGAACAGGAGTGATGTGCACTCTCTATTGTAGCTAGAACAGGAGTGATGTGCTCTCTAGTGTAGCTAGAACTGGAGTAATGTGCTCTCTCTAGTGTAGCTAGAACAGGAGTAATGTGCTCTCTCTAGTGTAGCTAGAACAGGAGTGATGTGCTCTCTCTATTGTAGCTAGAACTGGAGTAATGTGCTCTCTCTAGTGTAGCTAGAACAGGAGTGATGTGCTCTCTATTGTAGGCAGAAGAGAAGTGGTGTGCTCTGTTAAGAGTATCTAGAACAGGAGTAATGTGCTCTCTCTAGTGTAGCTAGAACTGGAGTAATGTGCTCTCTCTAGTGTAGCTAGAACAGGAGTAATGTGCTCTCTCTAGTGTAGCTAGAACAGGAGTGATGTGCTCTCTCTATTGTAGCTAGAACTGGAGTAATGTGCTCTCTCTAGTGTAGCTAGAACTGGAGTAATGTGCTCTCTCTATTGTAGCTAGAACAGGAGTAATGTGCTCTCTCTAGTGTAGCTAGAACAGGAGTCATGTGCTCTCTCTAGTGTAGCTAGAACAGGAGTGATGTGCTCTCTCTATTGTAGGCAGAAGAGAAGTGGTGTGCTCTGTTAAGAGTATCTAGAACAGGAGTGATGTGGTCTCTAGTGTATCTAGAACAGGAGTGATGTGTCTCTAGTGTGTTTGGAACAGGAGTGAGAAGGTCCAGGTTTTGTTTAAGCTTTCTAATATAACAGAACCATTAAATATACATACAGTCAACAAACCAGAACCAACCAGAACCACAACACGGACTAACGATCTGTCTTTGCTCTCTCTACAGGGTCCAGTGATGTGTTCAGATGGGTTGGAGACTCTGTTCAGCTGGACACTCAGCGCCCTGTACCGGAGTTTGAGGAATTAATCTGGAAGTTTAACAGAACTGATAATGTTCTAATATATAATAAGAAATATAAAGAGACTGAACTGCATTTCAGTTACAAAGACAGAGTGGAGTTCAATGAGGGAACCTACAGTCTGACCCTGAAGAACCTACAGAAGACTGATAGTGGACTGTATGAAGCGAGAGCGTCTAATCATGAGATCACAGTTGTTGCTGAGTACAGACTCTCTGTGTTGGGTAAGTGTTACAGTGTGGAGTCCAGGGGCAGGAAAAGTCCTGACACACTACACTACACAGCTCTGTGTTGAGCTGCTACTGAACAATGATGGGTGACCAGTGGAGGTATAGGAAACAGTTTACACTCCTTCACAAAGACGACCGTGTCCAGATATACAGATCAGCTGCAGCTCTCCTCATATCAGTAACCATAGACACTGTTAATGCTGGACTGGTCTCGATCTCAGGTAAAACACAAACCTTCTAAACTTCATTACTGCTGTTACCTTCATTAGATTATAGAAATTCAGCTGGATTAAATTCAGTTACCATCTCCATCATCTTCACACCAGAGATGAATCACCATCCTGTAACCCGCTACCGGTAAAGCGGTACGTCTTAGAGGTTCGGGTAAACAGTTAGTTATGAAGATTCAAGATTCAAGATTCAAGAGTTTTATTGTCATATGCACAGCATAACAAGCAGTTACATTGTACAATGAAATTCTTACTTTGCAGTTCCTCCATTCCCGACAGTTTTAAAAAATAAATATCAATATAAAAGGAGAGAGAAAAATAATATATATATATGTACACTAAGTAAAGAAAAACACTAAGTAAAGGAAGGGAGAGTACAGTACTGTATGGATGCAAGTACGGTGCATATGCATGTGTAAAGTGCGCTGTGCAAGTACAGAAGTAAACAGTATGGTATAAAGTATAACAGTAGCAGCAGAATGTGTATTGGGCTCATATTAATGAGTACACGTCAGATTCAGAGTTCAGCCAGTTTCAGAGTGGAAGGGGGGAGGAGGTGTTCACAAGCCTGATGGCCTGTGGATAAAAACTGTCTGTCAGCCTGGCTGTTCTGGACTTCACACTCCTGTAGCGTCGGCCCGACGGTAGGAGCGTGAAGAGGCTGTGTTGGGGGTGTGTACTGTCCCTGATGATGCTGTGGGTCCTCCTGATGACCCTGGTCCTGTAGATGTCCTGCAGTGAGGGGAAGGCTGCTCCGGAAATTAACTGTGCAGTCTTGATCACTCGCTGGAGAGCCTTCCTATCCTGAGCGGTGCAGTTTCCGTACCAGACTGTGATGGAGCTGGTAAGGACGCTCTCGATTGTACTTCTGTAGAAGTTGCTGAGAATTTGGGCTGACATGCCAAATTTCCTCAGCCTTCTCAGAAAGTACAACCGCTGCTGGGACTTCCGGACAATGTAGTGCGTGTTGTGTGACCAGGTTAGATCCTCGCTGATGTGAACGCCGAGGAATTTGAAGGTTTTCACCCTCTCCACCTCTGTCCCACCTATGAACAGGGGTGTGTGTAGCTCCCGCCTCCTCCTCCTTGGATCAACAATCATTTCCTTGGTCTTGTCTGTATTCAAGGAAAGATTGTTGTAGTCACACCAGTCCACCAGCTCAGCCACCTCCCTCCTGTACGCTGTCTCATCCCCACCAGTGATCAGTCCGATGACTGTAGTATCATCAGCAAACTTGATGATACTGGTGTTGCTCTGGGAGGCCACGCAGTCATACGTGAAGAGTGTGTACAGGAGGGGGCTCAGCACACAGCCCTGGGGGGTCCCAGTGCTAACAGTTCTTGTGCTGGATGTGCGGCTGCCAATTCTGACTGACTGGGGTCTGTCCGTCAGGAAGTTCAGCACCCAGTTGCAGAGGGTGGGTGTCAGTCCGAGGGTGAGGAGCTTTCCTGCCAGTTTGGTGGGAATGACCGTGTTGAATGCTGATCTGTAGTCGATAAACAGCATTCTCACATATGTGTCCTTGCCCTCCAGGTGTGGTGAGGGCTGTGTGTGAATGGCAGTGTTGACTGCGTCGTCAGTGGAACGGTTCTGACGGTACGCAAACTGTAGCGGATCTAGATTGTCAGGAATGGTCTCCTGGATGTGACTCATGACTATCCTCTCGAAGCACTTCATCACAATTGGGGTGAGTGCAACAGGGCGATAGTCATTCAGGCAGGTCACGACACTTTTCTTAGGGAGGGGGGACGATGGTGGTGGTCTTGAAGCAAGATGGCACAGAAGATTGTGCAAGGGACAGGTTGAATATGTCCACAAACACGCCAGCCAGCTCTGAAGAGCAAACCTTGAGTGCCCGCCCGGGGATGTTGTCTGGGCCGGCGGCCCTTCCGTGGGTTTATTCTCCTAAGAGCCTTGCACACCTCCACCGATGTCACAGTGAGCGATGAGTTTCTGCGTGCTCCCCTCGGCCATAAACCCCTCTCTGTCTGTCGGGGTTGAGGGCCTCAAATCGTGCATAGAACTCATTTAGCTGGTCTGGTAGTGTAGTGTGGCTGGTAGTGACCTCTCTGCTTCTCTGTTGATAGTCTGTGATGTGTCTCAGTCCTTGCCACATGCGCCTGGAGTCCGCAGAGGTGTTGTAGCATCCCTCCAGCTTCACCCTGTACTGTCTCTTGGCCTGTCTGATAGATCTACGCAGGTCGTATCTATCTGGCCCTTTTGTAGTCTTCAGCGTTGCCTGAGAGAAAAAAGCAGTGGAGCGAGCACGTAGCATGGACCGAACATCACAGTTTATCCAGGGTTTCTGGTTGGGATAGGTTCTGCAGCGCTTTGTTGGAACAATGGTTTCTATGCAGGTGCTGATGTAGCTGGTTTACTCCAGAGGCATAGTCCTCTAAGTCAACAGTACAGTCCTCTCCTACAGCAGCAGTTCTGAACACCTCCCAATCTGTAGTGTCAAAGCAGTCCTGAAGCACCAGATCAGTTTCTTCAGTCCACACTTTGATGGTTTTTACTTACTGGGGGGGCTTGCTTGAGGAGTTGTCTGTATGCTGGATAGAGGAACACGGAGATGTGGTCGGACCGTCCGAAGTGCGGCCGAGCCGCAGCCTTGTAGCCACCCCTCACGTTGCTGTAGACTTGGTCGAGAATGTTGTTCTCCCTCGTCGGAAAGCTCACGTGCTGGTGGTATTTGGGGAGGACAGTCCTCAGGTTGCAATGGTTAAAATCGCCGGCGACAATAAACACCGCGTCCGGGTGTGCGGTCTCTTGCTTGCTGATTGCGTCGTGCAGCAGCCCCAGCGCCGTCGCCGAGTTCGCGCGTGGCGGAATGTAAACAGCCAGAATAAACACAGCGCTGAACTCTCTCGGCAGGTAAAAGGGTCTGCACTTCACCATCAGCAGTTCTAGGTCGGTTGAACAGTGTTTTTCGACAGTCTTTATGTCCGAACACCACCTGTTGTTTACGAAGACGCAGACGCCGCCGCCTTTGTTCTTCCCGGACGCCGCCGTGCGGTCCCCGCGGTGGACGGAGTGCGTTTGTAGCTGGATCGCGGAGTCCGGCGTGCTGTCTGAGAGCCAGGTTTCCGTGAGAATTAGAGCGCAGCAGTCTCTGATCTCACGCTGTGTTGTTATCCTCGCTCTCAGCTCATCCAGCTTGTTTTCGAGGGAGCGAACGTTGGCTAGCAGCAGGCTAGGTAGCGGCGGACGCATAGCCCTAGCCTTAAGTCTGGCGTGTAGCCCACCCCTCTTGCCCCGCTTCCGCCTTGGGCACTCTGTCCGTCCACTGCGTCGTCTTCCCGAGGCCGGTGCTGCTGGGCCTTGCTGACTGGTGTCGGCGGTGTCCGAGCGCAAAAGAAAGTCGAAGTCAGAAAGGCTAAAGGTAAGTTCATGATGAACTTTACCAAACTCCAAGAGCGCCTCTCTACTGTAACTGACCGCTCCGGAAGAGAACTGTACGTGTAAAATAAATAATAAAGTCAAAATAAATACTAAATACCGTCGGTTGCCGGGGGAACAGACAAAGACGTCTGCCACGGTGGGCGCTTTGGAGAAGGGTTTTTGGAGAAGGGTTTTTTGGAGAAGGGTTTTTTGGAGAAGGGTTTTTGGAGAAGCATTTTTGGAGAAGGGTTTCTGGAGAAGGGTTTTTGGAGAAGGGTTTTTGGAGAAGGGTTTTTGGTGAAGGGTTTTTGGTGAAGCATTTTTGGAGAAGGGTTTTTTGGAGAAGGGTTTTTGGAGAAGGGTTTTTTGGAGAAGGGTTTTTTGGAGAAGGGTTTTTGGAGAAGCATTTTTGGAGAAGGGTTTCTGGAGAAGGGTTTTTGGAGAAGTTTTTTTGGAGAAGGGTTTTTTGGAGAAGGGTTTTTTGGAGAAGGGTTTTTTGGAGAAGGGTTTTTTGGAGAAGGTTTTTGGAGAAGGTTTTTTTGGAGAAGGGTTTTTGGAGAAGGTTTTTGGAGAAGGTTTTTGGAGAAGGGTTTTTTGGAGAAGGGTTTTTTGGAGAAGGGTTTTTGGAGAAGGTTTTTGGAGAAGGTTTTTGCAGAATGTTTTATGGAGAAGGGTTTTTGGAGAAGGTTTTTGCAGAATGTTTTATGGAGAAGGGTTTTTGGAGAAGGTTTTTGCAGAATGTTTTTTGGAGAAGGGTTTTTTGGAGAAGGGTTTTTGGAGAAGGTTTTTGCAGAATGTTTTATGGAGAAGGGTTTTTGGAGAAGGTTTTTGGAGAAGGGTTTTTTGGAGAAGGGTTTTTGGAGAAGGGTTTTTTGGAGAAGGTTTTTGGAGAAGGGTTTTTGGAGAAGGGTTTTTTGGAGAAGGGTTTTGGAGAAGGGTTTTTTGGAGAAGGGTTTTTGGAGAAGGGTTTTTGGAGAAGGGTTTTTGGAGATTGTTTTTTGGAGAATGTTTTTTGGAGAAGGGTTTTGGAGAAGGGTTTTTTGGAGAAGGGTTTTTTGGAGAAGGTTTTTGGAGAAGGGTTTTTGGAGAAGGGTTTTGGAGAAGGGTTTTTGGAGAAGGGTTTTTGGAGAAGGGTTTTTGGAGAAGGGTTTTTGGAGATTGTTTTTTGGAGAATGTTTTTTGGAGAATGTTTTTTGGAGAATGTTTTTTGGAGAAGGGTTTTTTGGAGAAGGGTTTTTTGGAGAAGGGTTTTTGGAGAAGGGTTTTTTGGAGAAGGGTTTTTTGGAGAAGGTTTTTGGAGAAGGGTTTTTGGAGAAGGGTTTTGGAGAAGGGTTTTTGGAGAAGGGTTTTTGGAGAAGGGTTTTTTGGAGAAGGGTTTTTTGGAGAAGGGTTTTTTGAGAAGGGTTTTTGGAGAAGGGTTTTTTGGAGAAGGGTTTTTTGGAGAAGGGTTTTTGGAGAAGGTTTTTGCAGAATGTTTTATGGAGAAGGGTTTTTGGAGAAGGTTTTTGGAGAAGGGTTTTTGGAGAAGGGTTTTTGGAGAAGGTTTTTGCAGAATGTTTTATGGAGAAGGGTTTTTGGAGAAGGGTTTTTTGGAGAAGGGTTTTTGGAGAAGGGTTTTTGGAGAAGGGTTTTTGGAGATTGTTTTTTGGAGAATGTTTTTTGGAGAAGGGTTTTTTGGAGAAGGGTTTTTGGAGAAGGGTTTTTGGAGAAGGGTTTTTTGGAGAAGGGTTTTGGAGAAGGGTTTTTTGGAGAAGGGTTTTTGGAGAAGGGTTTCTGGAGAATGTTTTTTGGAGAAGGGTTTTTGGAGAAGGGTTTTTTTAGAGAAGGTTTTTGGAGAAGGGTTTTTTTAGAGAAGGGTTTTGGAGAAGGGTTTTTGAAGAAGGGTTTTGGAGAAGGGTTTTTGGAGAAGGGTTTTTGAAGAAGGGTTTCTGGAGAAGGGTTTTTGGAGAAGGTTTTTTGTTCTGATCTTTTTACACCAGAATTTCTGGAAACACCTGAAACAGAACACATACTAAACTAGTGAACTAGAAGTCATTTAAAATACGAGACATGTTAAAGAAATGGTGATGAAAATAAAATAAATTTGAATTATTGTATATAATGGAGTCATCATACCGGACTACAGCTTATTTTGAAAGGAGATCACCCGCCACGTTTCCAGATGTTCTTAGCTGCATCAGGCACTTCTTTATACAGTCCTTCATTTAAGGTCTATGATCATGCACTCAGGAACCTGGTCTGGTTAGGTCATAAGGCTCTCACAGACTCTTCTAATGACCAATTCGCTGGTTACTCTGGTTACAGGTGGCTTTACAGAGGACTACTCAGGTCTTGTGTGTGTTGTACCTCTCCTACATCTTCTGATCTTCCAGAGATCTTCTGGTCTCTGAAGTGATCATTTACACACCTGCTGTCTCAGTCATCTGTAATTTAAGGTTTAGGGCTCTTTGATTTGCTGCATGCTCTATAAAGGTTTCTTTTGGCATCCCCAAAGAGAACCTACTTTGTGTAGAACTCAGATCTGTTTTATTTTAGTGGAGTTACCTGGAATATGAGTCAGTCGAGTTCCTGATATCAAATTCTAAATCTTAAAACAGCTGCTTTACAGATGTGCTGTGTCCAGTGTAGCTAGAACAGGAGTGATGTGCTCTCTGTAGTGTAGCTAGAACAGGAGTGATGTGCTCTCTGTAGTGTAGCTAGAACAGGATTTATGTGCTCTCTGTAGTGTAGCTAGAACAGGAGTGATGTGCACTTTCTATTGTAGCTAGAACAGGGGTGATGTGCTCTCTAGTGTAGCTAGAACAGGAGTGATGTGCACTCTCTATTGTAGCTAGAACAGGAGTGATGTGCACTCTCTATTGTAGCTAGAACAGGAGTGATGTGCTCTCTAGTGTATCTAGAACAGGAGTGATGTGTCTCTAGTGTGTTTGGAACAGGAGTGAGAAGGTCCAGGTTTTGTTTAAGCTTTCTAATATAACAGAACCATTAAATATACATACAGTCAACAAACCAGAACCAACCAGAACCACAACACGGACTAACGATCTGTCCTTGTTCTCTCTACAGGGTCCAGTGATGTGTTCAGATCGGTTGGAGACTCTGTTCAGCTGGACACTCAGCGTCCTGTACCGGAGTTTGATGATTTATCCTGGATATCTAATGGAAATATTAATGTTCTAAAATATTTTAATGAACCTAAAAGAACACATCACCCTCCTGCTTACGAGGGCCGAGTGGAGTTCAATGAGAGAACCTACAGTCTGACCCTGAAGAACCTACAGAAGACTGATAGTGGACTGTATGTAGCGAGAACGTCTAATCATGAGGTCACAGTAGTAGCTGAGTACAGACTCTCTGTGTTGGGTAAGTGTTACAGTGTGGAGTCCAGGGTCAGGAAAAGTCCTGACACACTACACAACATTACACTGTGTTGAACTGCTACTGAGCGATGATGGTTGACCAGTGAACGAATAGGACACAGTTTTTACACCCCTTCACAAAGACGACCGTGTCCAGATAGACAGATTACCTGCAGCTCTCCTCATATCAGTACCCATAGACACTGTTAATGCTGGACTGCTCACCTACAGAGACGAGCCTCCAGTTCTCCTCTGGTGTGTAGATCATATCTCCACTGGAACCCTGAGATCTATCTTTACTGAGGGGAACATTAATAATGTGAATCTGAAGGATCCAGAACAAACCTTAATGTCCTTAATGTTATACCATCATGTTCTACCCAAAGCTGTATGGAAATATTATTATAGAATATATTATTATATATTATATATTATAATAGATCGTAGTACTATTGTATTTGTCGGGTTTCTTCTTCTTCTTCTACTTCTTCTACTCCTACTTCTTCTTCTTCTCGGCTGAAACGCATCGTGGAGCAAAGACCGTAAGCCTAGAGTCACCAAATTTGGAATGAAGGTAGAGTAGGGGTGAAATAACTCAGGCCCAAAAAATGGCTATAGCAAAACAAAATACGTTTAGGCCTATAACTCCTAAACCAAAATTTTGACAGACAAAATGGAAAAAAAAGGTCAAAACAAATCACTTTGCCATTTGGACCATTAAGCTCCCCCTATTTAGATGTTTTTCTAATTTGCATAATTTGCAAAAACAACTTTTGCAAACTAGTCTTAGAATTTAATCTCAAATAAATCCTCCAGACCTTGAACCTCAATAATTATCAAAAAATCTATAACTCAGGAGCCCTTCTTCCAAAAAAATAGAAACTTTGAATTTGGTTCAGGACTAGATTCTGAGGTCGCGTATCGAATTTGGTGCATTTACATCGAAAGGGGGAGCTATAAAGGGTACATAACTGTTTCTCAACAACCGTAAGTCTGAACAAGCTGAAATTTTGCAGACGTTGCCTTTAAGACAGTCTATAAACGAGTTATGAAAGTTGATGCAGAATGAAAGTTGCTGCATCAAAATTTATGGACGCCTTTAGCCAATCAGATTTCAGTAGGCATTTGACAGAATTAACATTAACCAATCATCATGGAACTTGAGTGGTGTGTCTACAGAAATATTTTCTATCAACCAGTGAAGTTTCATATGATTTGGCCACTTGAAGGCGCTATTTATAAAAATACAGTGTTTATTACACATTACTTACACATATTTCTACTTGTGGTCAAAATATTGGTTTAGCTTTATGTAGTGCAGTTTTCTGAACAATTTTGCAAATACAAGTGCATTAAAAAATCGTACTTTTTGTGCCATCTTTAACTGTATGTGAACTGCACTTTTCAAACTAGTCTCTGGATTTTGATCCTAACTTTTCAACATTGGTCTAGAATTACTCGGTAGAGTCTCTACGTAAATGATTATTAAAATGAAGTTGACTTTTTTTTACTTAGCATGACTTCTAGACGTCAATCAAACACTTTGGCCTTGGCTTTTATAGTTAATATGGCTAAAACTCCTCAGCCTTTATTCAGATTAACTTTTATGAAACTTTATAGACTTGTAGGAACTAAGGCTCTGGTGAGGTGTACAAATATTGGTGCAGACTGACCTTTAGGGGGCGCTATAGCATTTATCATTCAAAAGCTTATTACTATGTTATTACACACTTCATTGATTAACTTTTGGTGTCATTTGATTCAGCTCTCAGTCCTGCACAACTTTGTAATTACTTGTTTCAGAAAATGCACTACGCCTTTGCTATTTTGATCTATTCATTAGAACACTACTGCTTATAAGACCAAGGTCAAAAGGTCAATCTTAATAAAATTTGGTACACATCTTTGTATAAGGCCCTGATCAATAATCCAAACACTTCAGTCCTTTCTGACATCATCTAACAGCATTAACTTCACTTCTCTTTGTCCCAGTAGCCCCTTATGTGTGCACTGGGTCTAACACTGCCATGCGTATCTGAGGGTTATACTTGGAGAACCAAACAGCCCTGCACATACAGCTGTTTCAGAACCTGAGCTGTGTGTCGTATACCAGCCTGTACTTATAGAAATGATCTCTAACACTTTAATCCATGCTCTAACTATCTGTACATATGAGCCTCAGCCCATACAATGTGAAGACTGCTCTTTAATTATGGCACATGATCAATAATCTAATCACTTGGATCCTTTCTGACACAGTCTAAGTCCTTTAATCTCACTTCTGTCTGCCACTATAGCACCTTATGATATAAGGGCCGGTACACATGAGCCTCAGCCTCTATAATGTTAACAGACCACTGCTCATTATTTATGGCGAATGAGGGCCTTTCGATAAAGTCCCACTTCCTGTTTTGCCTCTCTGTCTGTAAACAAGGTCCAAAGTGCTTTAGGCCTTGTGAGGCCTCGCTGGTCTAAACCGCCTCACTAGACGCATACATGCTAGGACCAGAACTGCTGCTTGCGGCTATAATTTTTGTTTTTGTTATTATTAGTATTGATCTTTATTGACCTTTAGGGTCTGAGACTGATAAAGTTTATAAGCTCTGAGTTGTTGGTGTCTGGTGTTTGTGTGAGATTAGTATCAGTACAGTGATCAGTGTCTATATGTGTCTACCTCAGATCCAGTGGAGGATCCAGTCCTGACTCACCAGGTGAACACAGACACCTGTAACATCACTCTCACCTGTAGAGGTCATGACCTCTCTTTCAACTCCAGCTGTTATAAAAAAACCTGTGAGGAGAAGAACGAGACATCACCTGGAGGCGTCACCCTTTCCCTGTCTGTCAGGGGCAGCTCCATCATCTGTAACCATAGTAACCCAGCCAGCTGGAAAATCAAAACTTTGGATATGGGAGAACTTACACGACCCTGTACTGATGGACGTAAAGGTGTGTACACAGATACATACAGACACCAACACTGAGACTAACACCAACACTGACACAAACACAGACAGCAACACAGACACCAACACAAACACTGACACAAACACCAACACTGACACAAACACAGACACCAACACTGACACCAACACTGACACAAACACAGACAGCAACACAGACACCAACACCAACACAAACACTGACACAAACACTGACACAAACACAGACAGCAACACAGACACCAACACTAACATGAACACAAACACTGACACCCTGTTATATAAATCCTGCTGTTCTTCTGTTCTAAGATTGACAGTCTTTCTCCGCCCTTAGGAGAACACAGTGCACCGGGTGACGACTCGAAATCTACAGGGGTCGTGGTTTCCATTGTTGGTCCTGTTGCTGTTGTTACCATCATCATCATCTCCATCTTCGTATATAAGTACTGGAGGAGATCACGAGGTACGTCCTTTATACTCCTCTGTGTGCTCAGGGTGAATTAAACTCTCCTCATTTTCTCTCTTCAGGAGTTTCAGAAGAACTGCTGTACAGTTCTGTACCTGGTGTTTCAGGTCAGCCGGTTAAACAGATGTTGGTGTTATGTACTACTTAAAACAGCTGGATACAGAACTACTAGTGTAGAGGATCTGGTGTAGTGTCTTGGTCTGGTGAGGTCAGGGGTTTAGGGTGTGTAATGAAATCTGTTCTGGTATTTTATAGATCCATTATTCTAATAACCATAACTGGATCAGATTATTACAGACACCAGTGGAGTCAGTGATAGAGACGTCTGTGTTAGATACAGAGCTCTGCTGTCCTGCTGCAGGACAAGCACATACATATTCACATGCTCAGCTGAGTAGCAGTACAGCCTCCAGCTATGACAACACAATTACACAGCTCCTCACTTCCTCCTCACACAACAATGCTTTGTTTATACCAAACCACCTACGGTTTACTGACTGTATGGAGTGGAGAACATTCTCACTCAGTCTCAGTCTTTAACCAAGCTGGGCATCACTACAGCTCAAGTCCCAGACTTTCAGAGACACAGTATGATACTCCTCCATATCTCCACCTCTAATATATATTTAGTGGTGTAAAAACTTTGATCTCTTTTTCTGCACAGTGTAAAAGCTCTAGTTCTCCTTTCAGGTTAGTGAATATTCATGATTGACCGACCAATAGAATCGCTCCAAACCAGCTTAGTAATAAACCTGGTTCTATCAGCTCCACTGCAGGGTAAGGAAGCTGCTCCATCCTCCTGTACAGCTCCACTCTGGAGGGGTTTAAGGTGGACTGGATAATTCCATTCTGGAGGGGTTTAAGGTGGACTGGATAATTCCATTCTGGAGGGGTTTAAGGTGGACTGGATAATTCCATTCTGGAGGGGTTTAAGGTGGACTGGATAATTCCATGAGTGCTAGTTTATAGTTTGGTGTTTTTTATTCTACAGTAGAGCTTTAAGATAAACAGAAGGTGTGTATGAGCACTTAGATCAAACCTTTACTTCACCTGTTTGAGTTTTGTTTTGAGCTGTGGAATTTATTTCTTCCTATCACTTCATTTTTCTAATACAGTTCATTATTCAGTTTGATCCACTATAAACTAAAAGACCAACTACAATAAGTTACATAAAGAATAATAAGCAGGTTCCTCATAAACTACTTACCATGTAACAGTAAACTAATACTGTACCCCAGTATAAACACTGTATATCAGTTAAACACAACAGCTGTGGATATAAGGGCTGTGTCTACAGGTACTGATCAATAAAGGGTTCATATTTCATTTCCCAGGTAACACACAGTGTGAGGAGACTGTCTATGCAGCAGTGGAGGTAAGATTAAACATTGTTAATCTGTCCCAAATCTTCTAGAGAATGTAACACATTTACACCACAGTTCTACACCCACTGTCCACTCTATCAGCTCCACTGACCATACAGGACACTCTGTAGGTGTACAGGTCCAGACTGTAGTCCATCTGTTTCTCTGTGTACTGTATTACCCTGTTCTACAATGGTCAGGACCCCCACAGAGTATGTGGGTGGTGGATTATTCTCAGCACTGCTCTGTGGCTGTCCTGTGGGGGTCCTGTACCATTGAAGAACTGGGTAATACAGTACACAGAGAAACAGATGGACTACAGTCTGGACCTGTACACCTACAGAGTGTCCTGTATGGTTAGTGGAGCTGATAGAGTGGACGGTGGGTGGAGGTACTGGGGGGTGGGTTTAATGTTATGGCTGATGAGTGTATTATATAAATGACATTTTCATCAGTTCTTCTTCATGAGACTTCTTAATTTCTACAGACCACCAGCCCAGCAACAGTGGAGATGTCTACTGTGTACAGTGTTGTACAGAAGGTACCACAGTGTACAAGTAATGGAGAGTCCGGTCAGACCCCTCCAGATCCTGAGAACGAGGTGAGAATGACCAGCATCTATAAACTGTTATAGTTTAAATGAACTTCTGATTAATAATGATGTTCTAATGATAATTCTGTTAGTGCTGGAGTTAGTTACTGCAGCTGGAGCTGTTAAAGGTACTACAGTTCTAGATAGAGGAACGTGTGTGTTCACACACAGGAAGGCCTGATCAGAGCTGCAGTGTAGAAAAAGTGCCGGGTGGATAGAACCAGTTTCTCTCACTCATACAGTTAATGGAGCCCTGCACAGAACCGGGCGGTGACACTAGTGACACAAGCAGCCGTCGTCAGTTTAGTGTGGAACTGTTTTCCATCAGTGTTATAGAGCCTGTATTGTAAATAATCTTAATTTATATACATACATATCATCACTGTCTAAAGAAAAACATGTATCTCCATTTTCAACTTTTCTGCATCATTTGAACACAGCAGATGCTGTTTACACTGTGTTAGAATTTCATGATGAATGGACCAACAGAAACGACCTCCACTGACTTACATGCAAATGAAATAGGGTTTTTGGCCTCTCCAATTTTGGAGATACTTGTTTTTCTTTGGACAGTGGTGATATATTTTCCTCTCTCTAGTCTTTTCTTTCTCATTAAGTACTGAGTATTTATACTGTAATTGTTTAGTACCTGTACTCAATTTCATTGTGCAGTGCAACTGCTTGTTTCTCTGTGCATATGACAAACGCTTGAATCTTGAATGCTGAGTCCAGCGGTTCTGACTTTCCCTGTTCTTTATTTGTGGAACTGTATCCGTGTATGTTCTGCTGTAACACTGCTACCTCTTTACTGAACTGGCTCTGTGTCCTGAGCTTGGTAACGGGTTCCCTGTGTAAACCTCGAGCCTCTGTAGTCTAGAACGTTAGTACAGTCGTATGTGCAGCGTGTGATCAGTGTGCTGATGTCAGAACATTGACAGAGCGTATTGTGTTTACAATGTGTGTATTCACATCTATCACTGTGTCCTGTAGAGCACTGAGCAAAAATCAGAGACCATCTTTATTATCCATTAAGTTCTAGTCAAAACCATCAAGTATGAATCATATTTAATAGGTGTTTACTAATATCTAAATATAATATATATCATCAGAATCTGCGCGTCTACCATTCCTCTCCACAGACTGGCAACATGTTTTTCATAGAAATCCCGAGGGACGTTTTCCACACTTCCAAAGTTCAGTTTTAGAAGTAACACATTCAGTGTTGTGGAGGTCTGGACTCTGGGGTGGGCAGTCCGTTGTTCTGTCTTGGTTGATTGTGCATGTTGTGCCTTCTTTACTCAGTGAGGAGCTTCTTGACAGCTGAACCTCAAATTAAACCCGTAGTGTTGAGGTGTCCTCTCACAGTAGAAGGATGGATTGTACAGGTGGAATGTTCATGTGGGGGACGTGTATAGGAGCAGACAGGAACTGGATGTCAGTCAGAGCTGGAATCAAGAGCATGTAGATGTGAGCTGAGCGTAGAGCGAGCTGAGCGTAGAGCGAGCTGTGAGCTGAGCGTAGAGCGAGCTGTTGGTTGAGTGTAGAGCGAGCTGTTGGTTGAGTGTAGAGCGAGCTGTAAGCTGAGCGTAGAGCGAGCTGTAAGCTGAGCGTAGAGCGAGCTGTGAGCTGAGTGTAGAGCGAGCTGTGAGCTGAGTGTAGAGCGAGCTGTGAGCTGAGCGTAGAGCGAGCTGTAAGCTGAGCGTAGAGCGAGCTGTGAGCTGAGTGTAGAGAGAGCTGTGAGCTGAGCGTAGAGCGAGCTGTGAGCTGAGTGTAGAGCGAGCTGTAAGCTGAGCGTAGAGCGAGCTGTGAGCTGAGTGTAGAGCGAGCTGTGAGCTGAGTGTAGAGCGAGCTGTGAGCTGAGCGTAGAGCAAGCTGTTAGCTGAGCGTAGAGCGAGCTGTGAGCTGAGTGTAGAGCGAGCTGTTAGCTGAGTGTAGAGCGAGCTGTTAGCTGAGTGTAGAGCGAGCTGTTAGCTGAGTGTAGAGCGAGCTGTGAGCTGAGTGTAGAGCGAGCTGTGAGCTGAGTGTAGAGCGAGCTGTGAGCTGAGCGTAGAGCGAGCTGTGAGCTGAGCGTAGAGCGAGCTGTAAGCTGAGCGTAGAGCGAGCTGTGAGCTGAGTGTAGAGCGAGCTGTGAGCTGAGTGTAGAGCGAGCTGTGAGCTGAGCGCAGAGCGAGCTGTGAGCTGAGTGTAGAGCGAGCTGTGAGCTGAGCGTAGAGCGAGCTGTGAGCTGAGCGTTGAGCGAGCTGTGAGCTGAGTGTAGAGCGAGCTGAGTGTAGAGCGAGCTGTGAGCTGAGCGTAGAGCGAGCTGTGAGCTGAGTCTAGAGCGACCTGTTAGCTGTGAGCTGAGTGTAGAGCGAGCTGTGAGCTGACTGTAGAGTGAGCTGTTGGCTGAGTGTAGAGCGAGCTGAGTGTAGAGCGAGCTGTGAGCTGAGCAAGCTGTGAGCTGAGCGTAGAGCGAGCTGTGAGCTGAACGTAGAGCGAGCTGTGAGCTGAGTGTAGAGCGAGCTGAGTGTAGAGCGAGCTGTGAGCTGAGTGTAGAGCGAGCTGAGTGTAGAGCGAGCTGTGAGCTGAGTCTAGAGCGAGCTGTTAGCTGTGAGCTGAGTGTAGAGCGAGCTGTGAGCTGAGTGTAGAGCGAGATGTGAGCTGTGAGCTGAGTGTAGAGCGAGCTGTGAGCTGAGTGTAGAGCGAGATGTGAGCTGAGTCTAGAGCGAGCTGTTAGCTGTGAGCTGAGTGTAGAGCGAGCTGTGAACTGAGTGTAGAGCGAGATGTGAGCTGTGAGCTGAGTGTAGAGCGAGATGTGAGCTGAGTGTAGAGCGAGCTGTGAGCTGTGAGCTGAGTGTAGAGCGAGCTGTGAGCTGAGTGTAGAGCGAGATGTGAGCTGTGAGCTGAGTGTAGAGCGAGATGTGAGCTGTGAGCTGAGTGTAGAGCGAGATGTGAGCTGAGTCTAGAGCGAGCTGTTAGCTGTGAGCTGAGTGTAGAGCGAGCTGTGAGCTGAGTGTAGAGCGAGCTGTGAGCTGAGTGTAGAGCGAGCTGTGAGCTGAGTGTAGAGCGAGCTGTTAGCTGTGAGCTGAGTGTAGAGCGAGCTGTGAGCTGGGTGAGCTGAGAGCTTTCTCAGAGATGAATTCTGTAAACGCTGTTTATCTGAAGGGGACAGTGTTAGTGAGTACCAGCTCTCCCAGGCAGTTATTCAGAGTCCCAGTTTCCTTATGGAGGTGGACTGTCTTGTTTTTAATCTCGTCAGTCTCAGAATCAACAAACGCAGTTCGATTTGCCTCGTGCTGAAAGTCAAAGGGTTTTTATTTAACAGCCGGAACAACACAAACATCACCAAAGGGCGAGGCAGAGGCATAAACGAGGAGACCGACAGGTGTTCAAGAACCAGAGAGTCAGAATAAACCAGCAAACAAAACCAGAGGAGAACCCAGAGAGTAAACCAATAAACAAAAGTAAAAGAATATAAACAAACCAGCGAACTGAACCTAAAGGGGAGGGTCCGAGAGACTGAGAGTCAGATAACAGAGTCGAGACCAGAGAGACCAGGTGGAGATAAACAGGTGAGAACTGCTCGACATGTAAACAGAGTTTGGTAATACTTCGCAGTGTGTGTGTGACTGAGGGGGTTACATGCAGACAGGGGAAATGAGGAGCAGGTGAGTGTGATCAGTACTCGGTGAGGAGGAGCATGAGAATGGCGTGTGATTGGTGAATTCTGGACATGTGGCTGTGATGTCATTGGGAAGTGAACTCTGGGAGATTGGAGGCGGTAGGGAAACCCGGAATCGTGACAGTCAGTTCTGACTCTTTTGCACAGTATGAATATTATATAATCTGATCCAGATTTTAATCTTACAGTGGAGACCTCATATGTGAAGTGTCTTTGATCATACTTGGTTTTTACAAACACCATTATTTATCATAAGTCATATTTTAGCTCCAGCTGACCTCACTGGAGCCCAGCACCTCTAACACCCACGACACAGTTCCTGACCTAGTAATAACTCCAGTCCCATTCGCTCAGTTTGAAGAGCTTACAGAGTTTAGAAGATTCAGGGTTTTCCATACGGGTGCTGATGATGCTTTTATTGAGAAACCTGCATGTGTGCTTTACAGAATGATAACTCTACATTATGGAACTGTAAACTCTATTAATGCCAGTTCATACTTCTGTGTGTCCTGTTAATCTTATAGATGCAGCCTATGAACTGACGTGATTCCTCAGCTGTCTAATAGAAGACCCCAAAACTACACCTGGTCCTTCTGTTGGGTGGTAGAGATTGTTATGGCCTCCTGCTGAAAGCAGCTACACGTCTACACGTCTTAGATCCCATCTACAGAACATACTCAGCAGGTCTCGGAGAACCTTCAGGAGCTGCTAATGGGACTGATGGGAATTAAACTGGGGTACAGAAAAGCTGAGTAGCGTTCACATGTTAAAGCTCCCCATGTCTCCCTGTATCCTCCTACTAGGAACAATCACCTTTTTACTCCTTCCACTATGGACTCCTTCTTCTGTACACTGGGAAAACCAAGGCAGAAACAATTCCAAGGATCTGTTTGATGAAAATACTTTTTTTTTGGATCTATGTAAATAAATTGCAATCTGTTTAGATATTTTATAGAGACTTTGTGCGTACTGATTGTCCATCATTCCCAGTCCTGCCTGTACTCGACCCACATAATATCCTATTTGAATTAACAGCCAATCAGAAAGGCCAAATCTCTCATTTATGTAACTACATTTTAACCCTTGATGATGACAGCTCTGCTCAAAAACAAAGACCTGGGTGGAGGCAGAACTGGAGACCAGGTTCAGTGATGAATGGTGGACGGAGGCCTTACCTCGAGTTCACACGTCTGCATCTTGCAACGTTTTAAGATCATCCAATTCAAAGTCTATTGCAGAGCCAGGCTTACCAAGATTTACCCCCACCTAGATCAGACTGGTAATCGGTGTGGTGGCACACCTGCTGATTTATCTCCTATGTTCTGGGCATGTCATGAACTCCAGTCCTATTGGATCTCGATTTTCAAAATATTGTCCAAAATCATCCATGTTAACATTCCATCTCCTTTACCACCGGTTTTGGGACTCCGGATTCCAGCTTGCTACTGACTAGGCAATCTCAGACTATGGCTTTTACTCCTCTTGTAGCTGGGCGTAGAATACTGCTACAATGGAAATCTCACAAGCCCCCTTCTTTCGGCTCCTGGCTCACAGACATGATGTTGTTTTTGAAGGAGGAAAAAATGAAGTTTCCCAGAGGAAAGAAAAATCAAAAATGAGATCTCATTAAAGGCTCAGTAGTTTCTCCTAGACAATAATGAGATCAGATGGAGAGACAAATGAGACTTGGTGTAAGTCTCCCGGCTGCTCAGATGTTTCTCCTGAGATAAAGATCTCAGTAATCTCACATGAGTCTCTTCTTGAGCTTTACTAGAGATCTCAATAAAGTCTCAAATTATGCTCATATATTTCCAAGATAAAAACGCTCAAAGTGTGAAAGATCTCTGGGTGGTTTTATTTACTTTAATAGCTATAGATCTGGACATATGAAATCACTTTATTTAACCAGTGAGCACAAATAAAATTATGGTTTCCTCACAGAGAAAAACCAAACTGAACCAAACTAAGGGACTCTTATTTTATACACTTAATCAACAGGAATACAACAATTATTACTCACTCTTTTATCCAAATCAGGAAAACAACTGTTCATCACTTCTACAGAATCAGAAATATTCCATGTTAGAATTCAAGCACCCTAAAAGCTCAAATGTCTCTTTGTGTGGTTCTTTGCTCTACAAAAATGCCTGGAATGGAAGAGTTCGGATCCATTTTTTTTTCTAAAAGTCCTTCAGGATATGAAGGGTCATTTTCTAGGCTCCAACTGGAAGTATTCTTTTTAAAACAGCAGTCCATCTGATCTCTGGCTCGTTACTCCTGTAAGAAGATATTAAGTTGCAAGTATAGAAAATTAGAAATGTAACACAATGCATCGTAATGGCAATTGTGTTTAAAAATGGTGTACCTCAGTGTAGCAATGACGCGCATTACCAATATTCTTAACTGTGTTTTGGGCACTGCTGAATCCTCAGCATCCTGCTGTAAAAATAAAAGAAATTATATTTAGCAGTGTTACAACTGTATGCAAGCTGGACTGTGTGTTGTAAACACAATCAATATAAATTATTGTCACTTATATGTTATTTATCATGTTATCAGTTACATAAAATGACAACAAACATAAAATGTAACACCTTACATATATAGTCAATGTGAGACTATCCATTTACTAGTCTGTCAACACACAGTTAAGCGTCACTCAATCCAACGTTAAACATGTTCAATAACTGATGCTAAGAATGGTAAGTCACCTGCTGCTGCACGTTTATATTATATTGGGTGGTGAATCATTCTCAGGCACTGCAGTGACACTGTGTGTTGGGCTGCTAGAGGCACCTCTGTCACTCTCTCAGTGTCACTGCTAGGTTGAGAGTGGGCCACCATCCCAAACTATCAGAAACTGATTAGAAACTAACCACTATTGACAGGCTGGAGGATAAACAACGACAAACAGGACATCAGCAGTGACTCTATAGCCTATACCTGTACACCAGCAACGTGGAGACCGCCAGAGAGGGGTTTATAAA
Source organism: Prochilodus magdalenae (assembly GCA_024036415.1). Lineage (NCBI taxonomy): Eukaryota > Metazoa > Chordata > Actinopteri > Characiformes > Prochilodontidae > Prochilodus > Prochilodus magdalenae. The sequence goes on from JAMWET010003860.1 coordinate 20,987, forward strand.
GAGGGATGTGGTTTGAATCAAAGAAATGTTCTTCTATTCTTACCAATGTACCGTGGAGTGTTCCTTCTCTTCTATAGACGCTTGAGAGAGTTTTAGTTGAGTCCTCATTTTTACTTTCATCTCCAACAACACTCAAGCATTTGTCTTTGTGCCAGCCTCATCTGAATGTACTCTGAAAACAAAATAAATAAATAAATAAATTAATATAATTAATAAAGACATATACAAAAGTATTACATATTAAATTACAGATAAATCAGTCCTCAGCAGTAAACTCAGATTGGCAAATTTCCTAGTTCCCACTACTAGTTCCCATTACGGGTGGTTTTATTAACAGGCAAATTTTTTTTTCTGTTTTCCCATGTTTCTCCACACACATGCCTTCTAACTAATCATCTAATTAAGAAGTCCTTCCTGGATATATGTGTCAGAGAAAACTTTATTTCTGCAGTACCTTTCCAGGACTATGTGTAAAACCACTGGGTCAAAACTGGTATACATGCTGTGGGCACCCCCCCCCTCCCCCCTATCTAGTAGCAAACGGGCAGCTTAGATAAGTTCAGCTGGTATGTCTGGAGTAGTGGTTAGTATGTAATTCAGCTAGTAAACTATGTCAGTAAAGTTTCAAAACGAGAGCCTGAAACACTAGTTCACATTAAGGAAGCAGTCATTCGCCTGTCAGTGTCCAGCTAAAAGCGCGGAAACAAACAACACAAATCAAACACTTACTTTAGTGAGGCTGCTCGCTTCAGAAGAGTGCTCGTGTTGAGGTCCGAGGGCAGAACTCGGCAGCATCGCGCAGATCTTCGCGAGCGCCTTCGTCTATCATCCGTCATCCATCCATATCGAAGAACAGACGAGGCGTCCTGTAACTCCTATTGGTCATTTTACGTCTTCAGGAAGTTTGAATTGGCCAGGTCGAATAACGGGCTGTGGAGTGGCCAGTTCAAGTTCTAAGTCCCTTTTGGAAGATGCAGTCGACCAACAACGGTAAGCGAAAAACCCGGGCGGGTGAGCTCGACATGCATACGGTAAGTACGCCAAATTAACTTGTAAATAAATTGTTCGTAAGGGTAGTTGTTATTTAGCGTTAGCATGTGTGGTGTCAAGCAGGGAACTTTTACGACTTAAAATATAGTAAATAAATAATAAAATCAGCTTTTTCCGCCGCCACTTAGACATGGCAGGCTATGCTTAACAGGCATTATGGCTAGCTAGCTAACGCGAGTCTGTGTCATACATAAGCGTGCGGTCCTTGACTAGCGATGGTCGTCTATAGCTAGTCTTAGGCTGTTTGCGATAATGACGCAATGACATTGTTAACCTTTTTCTTACAGTTTTTAGCACAAAACCGTGCTGTACCTACACATTTGTCTTAAGAAAGTTATCCCATTATTTAAAAATTGTATTTGGCGGCGATAAAGTCGTCTTGTATAAAATCTATAAGCGGGTGTTTAAACCAGGAAGTGACGGCAAGTAATGTGGTTAACCCTA
>JAMWET010003861.1:0-27500 GCA_024036415.1 Prochilodus magdalenae
TGTCACATAATACAACACTCGTGAGACTCACAATAATAGACATATAGGCCAGCTTCCACACAGGTTGGTTTTGACACATACAGACAATCCTACACACACACACACACACACTCACATATACAAAACACACCACACATTATACACAATCACTCACACCACACATTTACTACACTAACACACATAATACATCACACACTCACACTACACATCACACAAGAATACTCATTACACTGAGGCATGAGCTCATCACACACACACACACATTAATACACATACATACACACACACTCACACTACACATACACACAAACACACACACACACATACATACATATACACACACACATACATACATATACACACACACACACACACACATACGCACACACTAACACACACACATACACACACACACACACACACATACGCACACACTAACACACACACACACACATACAGACACACACACACACACACACACATATACACACACTCACACTACACATACACACAAACACTCACACACACACACACACACACACACACACACACATTAATACACACTCACACACACACACATACAGACACACACACACACACATACGCACACACTAACACACACACTGTCCCTTTAGTGTTGTTTTCACACAGCTTAGCGGTGGCTCGCCCGCGGTGAATTATGAATGCGGCTTCAATAGATTCCTTATGGAGTTTGTTTCACTGTGATTTCCCTCTATCAGTGCTCAGTGGGAATGTCCTCTGCAGCTGTGTGTGTGTGTGTGTGTGTGTGTGTGTGTGTGTGTGTGTGGGTGTGTGTACCTGCTGTTCAGCTTCAGGTCTTTGTCATGCTGAATCAGAATCACTCAGTGGAGAAAATAAGAAAGGTTCTGGTGTAGTGGAAACACACCGGCCTCCATAGGCGCACCGCTCTCACACAGCGCGAGCCGAGCACAAACATTTAGAGAGAGTTCTCTCCCAGGATTCGCCACTGGGAAGATTCACACCCCCTAAGTTTCCCTATTCTGTTGCCGTAACAGGGATACTGTTATACCCCGTACGGGAAACGTTATTGGTTAATATCGGATCCCAGCTGCTAAACAGTTTGCGGTCTCCTCTGTCCTATTTGTCCCTTGCATAAGGCTCCTCCAAATGTCTTCAGTGGGGGGGCCGATCTGGACTGCAGGCAGGTCAGTAAAGGAGCCCCTGGACTCCACTATGGAGCCATGCTGCTGTAATATGAGCAGAATACGGTTGTTGAAATAAGCAAGACCATTATTAACCCTGAGTGCTGATTGGTTGACGAGTGTATCGGCTCATTGGCTGGGTGAAGACGTCATGAACAAACACGACTGCTAGAAAGTCTTATAACTTGAACTCAGATGTGCTCATACGTTACTCCATAGGAATCCATTCATTTTGGACTCGCTCAGCAGCGCCCTCTTGTGTTTAATACCCAGTAGACATTCTTGGGTGGCAATTAATCTCACTAGGAATCCTCTACTTTCCCCAACACCATCGCCAGTGCTGTCCCATGACTGTGTAAGCTCAAGTGGAGGTTGATAGAGGGGCGTCAGTGGGGTGAGAACCCGAGTGGGAACAAGTGTCACTACAGCAATAGAACTTACCCTACCATCTAACGGAACCTGGTGTAGTTCTCCTTTCAGGGAAATCCTTGGGTGTTGTTAGGGCATTGCTATTGTATCCCAGGTGGTTGCTAATGTATCGATTGGCCGTTGTAATGATATCCCAGCTAGAAATGATTTGCTCCAAAAGCATTCTGGGAATATCCAGTGCAATGTTCCCTTAATGCTTTTAGCGGGAGGTTTTCAGGTTTCCAGAAGGCAGGAGAGCGTTCTTTAGGAACATCTTAAAACGTTACCTGAACTTGTAGGTAACAATAGCCAAAGTTCTGGGAATGAGGTATAGCTAGAACCAGCCCTGCCCCTACTCTACCGACACACACCTGATATGCTCAGACTGTCTTTTAACTAGGCACTCATGTGGATTCTGGAAGAATATATTTTATCATTTTTATATTAATTAAATAAGCTTTTAGTTATTAATAAAAAAATAATTAATAAGCTTTTAGGCCAAAATGTCTTTATAATATATTCAGTTATATATTTATATATATATTCAGCTATTATACATAGTCTAATTGTTCTATAACTTAATCTTGGTACTGTTATTTTGTTGTTTTGATTGTTTTATTTATTAGACACTACTGTTCTATTTCTTACTGCATTGTTTTTATTCTTACACTCATCGTCTAAAGAACAACTGCACCCAGAAGGAGGTGTGGGAGTGCGGTGCTGTTGGGAAGGAAGATAAAGGTGACCAGGATCAATAACTGATGATAAATTTAGACTGATATGATCAATATTTATTGAGCTACACATACAGAAGTCTGTCTCTCAGTATGGCGTCGGGCCGCCATGTTTGCTAACCCAACACGCCAGATGTCTCGGTATGGAGCTGTAGAGGTTCCTGATGGTGTCCTGTGATAATCCATCCCATGCAGCTTGAACATCCTCACACAGTTCCTGCAGATGGTGCGGTAGGGGTGGAGGTGGAGGGACATCAGGCCTTCTGGACGTGTGACAACAGACCGTTCATCTCGGTGCTGACCACGGTGCCTCCACACACGGATTCGTTGGTCGCCTCCACCAAGACTAAAGCGGGACTCGTCACTGAAGATGACCCGCTGCCATTCTGGGTCACTCCATGACAGTCTGGTACGACACCACTGCAGTCTTTGGTGACGGTGACGTGGTGTTAAGGGTAGTCGTGGTAACGGTCTGTGTGCATGTAGTCCTGTGTGGTGCAGCCGTCTGCCAATGGTGCTGCACTAACAGGGTGACGTATAGAAGCATCACTGCTTGCTGAGTGTCTGCAGTGGTGGCTGTTGGGTCAGCCAGTCAGGTACAGTGATAAAGCCTGTCCCTGCTTAAGTACTAGTGTGTTGGGAATACTACAGTACTGCTTAGGCACCCTGTGGAATGGAATACACCTGTAGGGTTGGTTGGCAGCTGTACCCTACTGAAGCTGGAGTAGGAGGTGTTGGAGAAACCAGGAGAGGTAAGCTAGTTGTCCACTTTCCACTTTCAGCCCTCATTCTAAAGCCACTCCCACAAAACACGTGAATGTGCATGGCCTGGCTCGTCTCTAGAATGTCCCATTCAAAGTCAATATAAAAACAGAGAAGTGCAGTCCCTAAAGGAAATGGGGAATGTAGGCTGTGGTTGCTATGGGAGCGATGGATAAACAACACATAAAGGAGTGCGGGTCGGTCTGGTGGTGGATTAGAGTTTGGGGATCTGCCCTCACGACCTGCGGTTTGCAGTCTGTAGGTTAGGAGGCAGTAGGGTTTGGGTGGGGCTGAAAATAAATGGAGCTTTAGGAAGGGGAAAGAGGGAGGGAAAAAAGAAACAGACGAGTGGATGTTGAGTAGAGGTCTGCCCTGAGAGGGTGTATCAGTAACAGTGTCTTGGGGAGGAATAAAGGTACAGTAGATGGGTATGCACTTTTCCATCCCATTCATCTTTAATGGAAGATTAATCCAGAAACATCTGATACAAGGAAGCGTCTGATCACAACAAGCTCACTGCTCCTGATCAAACCGAACACTCTGGAGTGGGACAGAGTCAATTTCATAAAAACTGCAGGACTAGCTAGTGGACAAGTAATAGAAGAAGAAGAAGAAGAAGAAGAAGAAGAAGAAGATGATGAAGAAGAAGAAGATGATGATGATGAAGAAGGAAGAGAAGAAGGGGAGGAAGAAAAGAAGTAGAAAAAGAATAAGATGATAAAGAAGGAGGAGAAGAAGTAGAAGAAGAAGAAGAAGAAGAAGAAGAAGAAGATGATAAAGAAGGAGGAGAAGACGTAGAGGAAGATGATGATGAAGAAGAGGAAGAAGAAGATGATGAAGAAGAAGATGATGAAGAAGAAGAAGAGGAAGGGGAGGAAGGGGAGGAAGAAAAGAAGTAGAAAAAAAAGAAAAAGAATAAGATGATGAAGGAGGAGGAAGTAGAAGAAAAAAAGGAAGAAGAAGAAAAGGAAGAAGAGGAAGATGTTGAAGAAGGAGGAAAAGAAGTAGAAGAAGAAAAGAAGATGAAGAAAAAGAAAAAAGAAGGAGAAGAAGAAGAAGAAGAAGAAGAAATAGAAATAGAAGAAGAGGAATAAGAAGAAACTGGAGAAGAACTACTAGAGGATGAAGATGATGAAGAAGAAGAAGAGGAATAAGAAGAGGAAGAGAGAGGAGAAGAACAGGAAGAAAAAGAGGAAGGAAAAGAGGAGGAAGAAGAGGAAGGAGAAGAAGAAGAAGAAGAAGAAGAAGAAGAAGAAGAGGAAGAAGATTATGAAGAAGGAGAAGAAAAAGAAGAAGAAGAAAAAGAAGAAGAACAGGAAGAAAAAGAGGAAAGAGAAGAGGAAGAAGGAGAGGAAGGAGAAGAGGAAGAAGAAGAGGAAGAGGGAGGAGAAGAAGAAGAACGAGGAGAAAAGCTCCTACACAGCCCACCTGTATTCAGGCTTGACTGCAGACCTGGTGTGTCACATCTCTGTCTGTCTGGTCTTGTCCATATGTCAATCAACGCCCCCTCTGGTTGCTTCATGTCATTGCACGGCTTTTCCTGCTCCCCCCTGGCTCCACCCACTCCCACACCTGAGGCTAATCTGGACTCATTTGGACTTCCATTAAGACCCCTTTGTTCGCCCTGCCAGTCTCCGTTTCACCCCCTCGTGAGTCTAAGCCGTGCTTCTCTTGAGTTCTTGTTCTCTGTGTTCTGTAGTGTTTGTGTTTACTCCTGGGTTTTGACCCTTGTTTTGTCCCTGGCTGTCGTTCTCTCTCTCAGTGGACGTGTCTTTGTTAATACCCACCTGTGTTTTGACCCCTGTCTCCTGGACAAACTTAAATAAAACCACTGTGGGTGAAAATGTACATTACAAACACTGACCTCTCCTCCCTCACCTGAACAGGAGCACTTTTCCAGGAACTTACCCGGCCTTGTTGAAGACTCATCACCGTTATAGTTCATCCGTCCAGGTTTTTAAACGTGAGGCTACTGCAGCCGGACACAAACGTTCCTTATATTTAGACTGAATTACTTACAGTGCGGCATGGACACGCAGCCATACCATCAAAGCTACCACGCAGACACCATCAGACATCTATGCACACGGCTCAGCTGATACTAACACCTCCCTAATACACAATGTAGCTACATACAGTATAGTGTCATGAGCATTCAGTCACCCATCCAAACCATGGAACTCAGGTGTTCCCATCACTTCCATGGCCACAGGTGTATAAAACCAAGCACCTGGGCATGCAGACTGCTCCTACAGACGTTAGTGAGGGAATGGGTCGCTCTCAGGAGCTCAGGGAATTCCAGCGTGGTACCGTGGTAGGACTCCACCTGTGCAGTCTGGAATTTCCTCCCTACTAAATATTCCACAGTCCGCTGTCAGTGGGATTATAAGGAAGTGGAAGCGATTGGGAACGACAGCAGCTCAGCCACGAAGTGTTAGACATCTAGACATCTACTGCAGGTTCTTAGTGAGGAACCGAAGGCTGGGTTCTAGCTTTACTGGCAGATACAGTGAGCGTCTGGTTCATAAGAACAAGGTCCAGCAGCAAACACACAGGACAACACAGCTACAGACTGGCAGAGGGCCAAACCCACTCTCTACTGACCGTGATGAGCGTCCCCTCATTCCAATGTCCCTTACCCACCGTAAGATGACCTCAGGTGACCTACAGAGAGACTGGCGAGTGGTGGCTGGGGTGAAACGCACAGCGAGCATGGTTCTAAAAACAGGCTTCTGGAGGTCATTAGTGATTTTCTACAGATCTAATACAATATCTGATCTGGAGTTCGGGAGACATGGTTCCAGTAGTGTAGAGAATCAAACAGAACTGAGGAATTCTGGTCCAACACAAACCCAGAACCTGCACGCCTAGAGACCCTGATCCCTTTCAGGTGGTCACTGTACATGGCGGACTGTTGCTTCATGACGTGTATTAAAGGTTTGCTCTGGTGAAAAACATTCACACGTTGCTACGCCTACGCCCACATAACCCATATACACATCGGGGAGGACACAATGCGTCCGCTTTAGTGTCTCATTGTCCTGTTAGCCGGCTAATGTGAAAGGAAGCCAGACAACTATAGGAAGCCATAATCCCATCCATATTTATTAGCCTCTACATAAATGCGTTTCCTTATGGTCTAAACGAGTATTCCCAATGGTCCAGGGGGGCCTGGGATCCTCTACTTAACCTCTTGGACCCCCTGAGTGTCTCAAAAACAAAACGGTGTGTGTGTCTGTGCTGTCAGTTCAATAGATGCTTGGGAAAAGGTCTTTGTTGGACTGCTACAAAACAAATAGAGCTTAGCTAGAACTGCAGCACTGGTCTGCCTCAGGGTGGCGCTGCAGTAAATGGGTTCCCCCAGTTGGTCCTGGATAGGTCAGTAACTACACCTGAGATACGTCTAGGTAACTTGTGAAAACTCGGTGGAACGATTCAATTGTTGCTCATTCTCAAACTGAAGACAGACGAGGAGGCATAGAGGAGCTCCGGTAACGTGTGGAGGACCTACCAAGCTCGAAAGTTTGAAGTTTATGCAAATTAGGGGCACATTTATGCATCAGCTATCAATGGGCATTGAGCAGGCTGGCACATGCTATATCCTCACCACAGTGAAACACTATGCACTGAGAGGCAACAGGAACTGCTTGGGGCTCCAGGCCAGTGGGGGGCACCCAAGGACATTTTGAAAATAATGGTGTTGTGAACTTTTGAGGTAAATTTCCCGACCACCTTTAATATCACCACTCTACACACCATTTTTGGCTCCTAGATATTCGTTGCTATAAGAGATAGAAGATTGGCGGCTGCGTATTCACCGCAAATGGATGGCAGGTGGATTTAGAGACAAGCTAATTCTCACTGCACTGGACTTGTGCTTGACATCACTATAACCATGACGGCAATGGCCAGCTCAAGTTCAGAAAGCTCAGCAGTTCGTAAAAATCGCAAAGGTGACCAGAGAGTTGGATGACAAGAGGCGAAAAATAACTGCTGGTGTGATCGCAAGGTTGGTGTAGGTCTGGAGTGGCGAGGCGACCATTGCTAGAGAACATTGTTCATGTTTGATTGGCTAATGCTGCTGTGGACAGCATCCTGTGGGCAGCGTCCTGTGGTCAGCATCCTGTGGGCAGTGTCCTGTGGGCAGCGTCCTGTGACCACTGATTAAGGACTAGAGGACGACCAACACTGCACTGTGCAGCAGCAGATGAGCTATCGTCTCTGACCGTCCATCTACAAGGTGGACCAGCAAGGTAGGAGGGTCTAATACAGTGGACAGTGAGTGGACACATTGTGCACTGTGCATACACTAGGTAGCAAAGCAGTATTAGCCAATTAAATCATGTTCTGCTTCCACACACCTCTCTTGAAGGGAAATCGCTTAGCTGGTTCAGAGACACTCCATGATCCTGCAGGTCATGCATAATGATATCAAGTTCACTTATGATGAAGCCTTTGAATCCCAAAACATGAACCTTACTGCTATTAATCCATAGTCCTCTTTATCTGCATGCCCTGAGGAGCGGTCATAGAGGCTGAGCGAAACAACTCAGCGTAAGAACATCTTTACAGCTCGACAGGAACCCAGCTAGCAGGGAACGTTCCCAGAACTTTGGCTAACGTTCTTACAAAAGTTCTAACAAAATTTTAAAGGAATATTTGAATCAAATGTTCAAAGAACGTTTTACAGATGTTACTGATACCTGAAATGACAGAGTGCAACATTCAGAGGATGGTTTACAGATGCTTTGAGGGCCACAGATTATGATTCCCATCATGATTATGATTCTCACTGTGGACTTGGGATGGCAGGATGTTTTGGGGGCCATGTTCAGAGGCTGTTTTGAGGATGCTGTCGGAGCCACAGATCATGTTCCATCGTAACAGAGGAAGAACAGTCTTAGTTTGACATTCGGAAAGTGTTTTATGGATGTTACCAAGACCTGAGATGAGAGATTGTTCTCAGAGAACAGTAGAGAACGTTCTCCTAGGGTTAGGGTTAGGGTTAGTAGGGTTAGGTTAGGAGATTTACAATGACTTCCCCCATCGACAGTCATCCGACTGCGTGGTTTGGTATAGGAAGGTCAAGGGTGGTGCACTGGCCGGCGCCTGTTAAGCATACCCCGAGCTTTTGGTCCCTCCATCTAGGGTTAGGGTTAGTAGGGTTAGGGTTAGGGTTAGGGTTAGTAGGGTTAGGGTTAGGGTTAGGGTTAGGGTTAGTAGGGTTAGGGTTAGGGTTAGGGTTAGGGTTGTTAGGGTTAGGGTTAGGGTTAGTAGGGTTAGGGTTAGGGTTAGGGTTAGGGTTAGGGTTAACCCTAACCCTCCTGTGGGCAGAGTCCTCTGGGTGCAGCGTCCTTGGGCAGTGGTCCTGTGGGCAGCGTCCTGTGGTCAGCGTCCTGTGGTCAGCGTCCTGTGGGGAGTGGTCCTGTGGGCAGCATCCTGTGGGCAGAGTCCTCTGGGTGCAGCGTCCTTGGGCAGTGGTCCTGTGGGCAGCGTCCTGTGGGGAGTGGTTAGGGTTAGGGTTAGGGTTAGGGTTAGTAGGGTTAGGGTTAGGGTTAGGGTTAGTAGGGTTAGGGTTAGGGTTAGTAGGGTTAGGGTTAGGGTTAGGGTTAGTAGGGTTAGGGTTAGGGTTAGGGTTAGGGTTAGGGTTAGTAGGGTTAGGGTTAGGGTTAGGGTTAGGGTTAGTAGGGTTAGGGTTAGGGTTAGTAGGGTTAGGGTTAGGGTTAGGGTTAGTAGGGTTAGGGTTAGGGTTAGTAGGGTTAGGGTTAGGGTTAGGGTTAGTAGGGTTAGGGTTAGGGTTAGGGTTAGGGTTAGTAGGGTTAGGGTTAGGGTTAGTAGGGTTAGGGTTAGGGTTAGGGTTAGTAGGGTTAGGGTTAGGGTTAGGGTTAGTAGGGTTAGGGTTAGTAGGGTTAGGGTTAGGGTTAGGGTTAGTAGGGTTAGGGTTAGTAGGGTTAGGGCATTGCGTATTTTCAGAGCGTTATAGAGCAAATCATTTCCAGCTGGACTTACCGCGTCCTAAACCACATAAGCACTAAGATGCATTTTCCCAGAAACACTTTGGTCTATTAAGCTTTGCTAGCAGCTATAACCCTCATAGGTCCAGTTCTAAACATACGAAGCCTCTATTAAACTCCAAACGTCTAACGTAGCTGGAGACTAGTGAAAGCCAACAGCTACTAAATAGCATTTTGTGAAAGGAGTCATGCTAATGGTGCCTCCAAGCATTCGTTCATGATCGCATGTTTAGTCAAGTTATCCCTTTAATAGTCTTCCCGCATCCTGCGGCGCTGCCTGCGATCGATCCCTTCAAATTTATGGAGGATGGTATTGTTTTTATTGTGGAGTCCACGGGGATCAATGCTTATCACTGCCACACTCAATACAATTCAATTTGCACAGGGAGGCGTGAAAAACAACTCCGGCTGTGTCCTGGAAAAAGAAATTTAATGAAGCGCTTAATTCCAGCGGAGCGATCCCTCTAATGAGCAGCATGGTCTATCCACACTCAGCATAATGTGAGGCACAGTGACGGTCCCAGGTGTACACTCCCAGTCAAAGGTTTAGAACCAGTGCCTTCGATAACACATATCACACCTCAGTGTCCACCAACCAAAACTACCCAGCACTACAGTGTCCTGTGGGCAGCGTCCTGTGGGCAGAGTCCTCTGGGTGCAGCGTCCTTGGGCAGTGGTCCTGTGGTCAGCGTCCTGTGGGCAGAGTCCTCTGGGTGCAGCGTCCTTGGGGAGTGGTCCTGTGGGCAGCGTCCTGTGGTCAGCGTCCTGTGGGGAGTGGTCCTGTGGGCAGCATCCTGTGGGCAGAGTCCTCTGGGTGCAGCGTCCTTGGGCAGTGGTCCTGTGGGCAGCGTCCTAAGGTCAGTGTCCTGTGGGGAGTGGTCCTGTGGGCAGCGTCCTGTGGTCAGAGTCCTCTGGGTGCAGCTTCCTTGGGCAGTGGTCCTGTGGTCAGCATTCTGTGGGCAGTGGTCCTGTGGGCAGTGTCCTGTGGTCAGCATCCTGTGGGGAGTGGTCCTGTGGGCAGCGTCCTGTGGGCAGAGTCCTCTGGGTGCAGCGTTCTTGGCCAGTGGTCCTGTGGGCAACGTCCTGTGGGCAGTGGTCCTTTGGGCAGCGTCCTGTGGTCAGCGCCCTGTGGTCAGCATCCTGTGGTCAGCGTCCTGGGGGCAGCGTCCTGTGACCACTGATGAAGGACTAGAGGATGACCAACACTGCACTGTGCAGCAGCAGATGAGCTATCATCTCTGACTGTCCATCTACAAGGTGGACAAGCAAGGTAGGAGTGTCTAATAGAGTGGACAGTGAGTGGACACACTGTGCACTGTGCATACACTAGGTAGCAAAGCAGTATTAGCCAATTAAATCATGTTCTGCTTCCACACACCTCTCTTGAAGGGAAATCGCTTAGCTGGTTCAGAGACACTCCATGATCCTGCGGGTCATGCATAATGATATCAAGTTCACTTATGATGAAGCCTTTGAATCCCAAAACATGAACCTTACTGCTATTAAACCATAGTCCTCTTTATTTGCATGCCATGAGGAGCGGTCATAGAGGCCGAGGGAAACAGCTCAGCGTAACAAAGCACAACTTTGCATAAGAACAGGCCATCGAGCCTGCGTGCTCCCGAACGCTGTTCCCGAGCTGAGTAAAGACGTGTTAATGATGTGTGAAAACCGCGCTGCCTGTTGGGGGAATTCAAACGACCCTCCGTCAGCCCCTCAGTCCCAGGGGTAACCTCCGTCCTTAATTGAAGATGGAGGAGGGCGATGCAGGCCCGCGTTCTGTCCTAATGACATCCACACGCTGCCGTTTCCATTGCCATTCACTTAGTGTCACCACCATCCTATTAGCCGCTTCAAAGCAAACAAGCTGGCTCCACCAGGCAGTCACTGCACACAGAGGGTAACAGTGATTGGATGTGGATGCAGACTTACTGCGGACAGCCGTCTTATTAAGTCACACATGTGTCCTGTTTCTGAATGGGCGTGGCCAAGTTATGGCCGTAGCATCTTATCGGCTGAGCCGTGTCACTGTACAATACCCTATATGCTCATCACGGACCACATCGTGCCATCCGAATTCTGTATGTATGTGCGGTAACGATGCCAACATGGATGCCTACGCACATTGATTGATTTAACCAGTTGGACAACCACCCTTGAACAAGGATGGTCAGCTAGCAAACAGGCTGGATCTATTAATATTCAGATTTTAGGCTTCGCGTTAAAATATTCGCTGAGATGTTCAGTGGCCGTGGATGCACCATGTGGAGCGGTCAAACGCAGGACCTCACCTGACTGCTGGACTGCTATTCATTAGTGATGTACATGTCACTTGCTACTTGCTAAGTGCTATTCTGGGCTGGGCTGTGCAGTAGCAGTACTGCAGTGTTAATGGCCACCGCCAAGAGCACTTGTATGGCTAATGGTGCAGTGCCTGCCTCCTGGATGTTTTGGGCTGCTGCTGCCTTGTTTAGCATTGGCTTGAAGCACTTTGGTTCCCGTGTCGTCTTCTACACCAGTGGGATAGTACCCCTTCCAGCGCTCCGGTGAGGAAGGATGCTATCACAAAGTCAATGGAGACACAGTGGAGAGGACCGGGCCCATCTAATGACTGTATGGACTGTAAGATGGCCAGTGAAGACCGAGGCAGTGTGATAAGACTTACCAATGGAGCTCAGCTGGACAACAACAAAACAGATTTTGGATGGAGGACCTGCCGGCAGCGCTGTTTGGGGCCTGCAGCAAAGCAGGTATTGCTGCCATGGTTGGTGGAGAGCAGTCAAAGGGGTACTACTGTCACCGCCACGCCTCGAGGAATGATGCTGCAAGTTGCAAGTCCCCTGTGCTGGGGATGAGGATTCAGTGTCTCTGTTGCGCCCCCCTGAGGAAGGGGTTATGGGACTGAGGGAGGATTAGGGGTGTGTGTGGCTGAGAAGTGCGTGCCATGTGGAATGTTTGTTTAATGGGACAAAATCTCTGCTCATGGCAGACTACAAGGGTGTGACGTTACGTCCCTCACGCCCCAGGGACTCTGCTTGGACTTTGCAAGCTTGCTGGGACAACCTTCCTGAAAAGGGCTCAGAGAGTTATCAATGCCTGAGCATTTGTTCTGCATTTGCTGAACGCTTCTCTCAGAACTGGGGTCCATCACTAAATCATCAGCTAGCATAGGTAGCTTAGAGTGTAAGACAAGCCATGAGCTCAGATGCTACCCAAACAAGGGCCAGTACTGACACCTAGAGAGATCAATACACAGACATACAGTATATAGTGCACTACCTGGCAACCCCAGCTGAGCGCTCATACCTTCAACATACACATCTACTAGAGCTCACTCACTGAAGTGCTTTACAAAGTGATGGGTCTTCAGTCTGGGCTTGAAGAGACTCAGCCATTGGGAATTCATTCCACCATCTGGGAGCCAGGACAGAGAAGGGTCTGGACGCTTGTCTTCCATGTGTCTTCAGGGATGGCGGGTCGGGTCGAGCTGTACTTGAAGCTCGAAGGGCTCAAGGTGCAGATCGACTCCTAACCAAGTTGGCAGATGTTGTACGGTGTCAGAGGTCAAGTTGAAAGCCACCAACACAACACGGTTTAAGGCTAGTTTGCACAATGCTAACTGGTGAGCAATCCGTTCATGGTTAGCTACATTAGCCTTGTAACCAAAGAAGAAACTTCAGACGCCAACATGTAAACGGGAAAACTGATTCATTCCCACTCTTCACTGAGCTATTCCTTTAATAGGCTTGCATGGGAAACGGTTTGACATCCATTAAAGCTATTCCTTGAACAGGGAGCCTGGGAGCATTCAGCGCTAGCACCCTGCCAGTGGATAAAAGGCCCGGAGAAAGAGTGGAAGGAATGCTGGGTAGAAAGAAGAGGAGGTAAGGGCCGAGCTTTGATCACTGGCCCGTTGTAGCAGCCGCACACACACACGGCTCCGCAGTTTCCGTGGAACGCGGCATCGAATTCCTGCTCGCTCTCCCTCCGTCTCAAATCCTGCCCCACAAAATCTCTTCTGCTCTCTCACGTCTCAGCAGCTGGGAAAACAATCCAGGGGACAGGTCCACGGCCACCTGCCGATATGTTTCACTAAGCTGGTGTCCACTGATTTCTATGGAGGAATAATCCATTCAAAGCTAAGGGGTCTTTCATTTTCCCATCAGGTTCAGCATGCTAGGCCTATACGTGTATAGTGCTTCACTTCTGGGGTCCGCTGTGAAGCCACAGCAAATCGTCGCTGTCCAAAGAAAAACATGTATCTCCATTTTTGTTGATTTTTACTTTTATGCCTCATTGGATCACATGAGCTGCTGTTTACACTGGCTGTGAATTTTGTGAAGAATGGACCAACAGAAATGGCCCAAAACTGCTTGGAAAGATGTCTGGTTCCATTGACTTCCATTCAAATTAAGGTTTTTGGCCTCTCATGTAAAGTTGCCATTTTGGAGATACCTGTTTTTCTTTGGACAGCGACGAAGTGTAGCTGAGAGTCCAGAAGGTCAAAATTGGCCTTGATCCCTCTAGGCGAGTGGGACAGCCAACACGAGGGTGGCCACTCTGGACATCATGGGGGTGGGGGGTGGAGTCAGATTGGAGCTTACTAACTGACTAGCATTCAGAGGGCTGACCTGCAATTAGCTGGTAGATGAGTCACAATGTCACATGACCTTGGTAAACCAATGAACTGCAAGGAATGTCTTTTGATATGGAGTCACTGGCACGCATCATAACGTTCCTGAGTGAACATTTGAAATATTCCATCCAGGTACTGCACTGGACAAAGGACTAGGAGCTGAAAAACCGGACTGTCCGGTCTAAAACTGGACATGTGACCACCTTAAAGACAGGTGTCTGTTAGCTTACACGGCCGAATAAGCAGGTAGTGTTCTCCTCCAAGCATGTTGAGCTGTCCAGTGATTTTGTGTTAGTATATTATGCGTTGGTGCTTCTTGTGTTTTGTAGGACCTTCATGCTAGTCTTTGTCCTCCAATCTCTAAAGTAGTATAGTGTGACGGGGGAGAACTAGCTAGCTAGCTAGCTAGTTTTATTGCCTTGTAGTTAAAGGAGCAGTGTGTAAGATGTTTTGGGGGGCGGGGTCCAATAGCAGGAATGGAATTGTGCTTTCCATTCAAAAGGTAGCTCTCTATGCTGCCATAGGCTGCAAATGCAGATCTGGGAGTGTCTTATGTATCCTTATGTAATGGGTGAAGCTAACGGTTGTGAAGTGAAGTGGGCTAGCTGTGTAAGTATAGTGGATCTTCCAAACATGACCCAGTCCAGTTTAAATACTGGATGCTCACTGTTAAGTGGCACTTCCTGTCTGTAAATAATTAGTGGATTAGTTCTCTACTCTAAGCTGCTGCTAGTTTAGATTTTTTTCTGTCCTCAGATACTAGAGAGATGAGGATTAGCAGTCCTGCTACTGTCATCAGACTCATTCAAGATAAAGCCTGCATGTTAAGGGAAGGTTAGGAGGCTGGGTCTTTGGTGTAGTGTGAACAACCTTGAGCTGAACTTTAGGAGAGACCCCCCCCCCACCCCAAACCCACCCCCATCCAACACTACTCCACCTAACAATATCCACTGTTCATTTTAAGACCTTTCAGTTTCTGGGAACTAGCATTACCTGAACTGGGAGACCAACACTGTCTGTATATATTATTATATATATGTAATATATAATTATATATATATGTAATATATAATAATATATACAGATATATACAATAATAATATATACAATATCATGTACATGTAATATTGTATATATTAATATTTATTTTATTATTTGTTATTATTGTCCTCAAACCCTTATTCAACATTCATGACGCCTATGAATGTTGTCATGCTTTTAACACATTCCCATTTAGTTTATATCTCATAATTCAATAGCATTGGATATGTACACTATTCCGAGGCATACATATCCTAACAGTGAGGGTTCCCTTTAAATCAGGTGTGGCCACTCCTACCCAGTGTGGATGCAGGGCATCCATCTAACAAGGCAGTCTAAAGACACACGAGGAGGTGCCCTCCAGCTTGTGAGAAACCGGAAAGCCAGACCGGCCCTTGAAGTCGGCGTTAGGAAAATTCCGGGGGACTGTCCCTTTAAGCCATTGATCACCAGCACCGTCTCGCTTCAAGAGTTTTGTCCCGGTATGAAAGGGTTAAGCGGCAACGGCGGCTGTGATTGGCCGGCGCACAGGTAGCTCCCGCCTCCACGGACATGACGATGGCCAATCAGAAGCCGCGTTGCCGTTGTGGAAGGCCGTGACGTCAGCGGCCGTCGTGCGGGGATTGGAATGCAACGCCGAGACAAACGGAGCGAGTGAAGTAGCTACATTCAGGTTTCCACACGGTCCAGAGTTCAGGGACGCGCTTCCAGGCGGAGTTCGGACGTTTATATTGGCCTCCGGGACGCGTCCTAAACTGAGAGGACAACTTGGGGTCTGTAAGTTCACTTCGAGAGGCTGGAAACTGCTCGGTTTGTTGAGGCGAGAGAGGAACGTTAGCCGTTTGTGCTTCACTAACTAACCCGTACCGAGTCCGGCTGTAGAGATGCAGGGATTTGTTCGGCTTCGTCTCTTCAGCCTCTCGCCGGTAAAAACGGCCACCGTGTAAACCCGGACGGTGGTATGTCGTTGCTCGGAGGTGGTAGAGGCTTTAACATCGCCTCCGTGTTTTCGACGGCGGTAGTTTCCAGCGCCCGGCCCGTATGAAGACGGAACGAGTCCGCTGAGAACCGTTACGACCACGACGAAGCCCTTTCTGAGGTAACCCAACGTTCGGGTTCTTCTAGAACTCTCTGCTGAGAGACTCCGTTGGCTAGCTTGGCCCACATGCTGACACGTCTGTGGAAGTGTTCACAGGAGCCGCTGAGATACTGAGGTCGAAGTCCACTGGAGCTGCTCCAGTTCCTTCTCCCTTCCCTTCCCAAGCCTGAAGCTACATGTCCAAGCGGGGAGAGGTGAGTTAGATGGTCCATGAAAGTCGCCCACATGCCCTGGAATTGGGAACGGACTTGGCAGAAGAAGAAGAAGGAGGAGGAGGACACCGTGAGAAACCCCTTAAAGGCTGGAGGAAGATGGCTGTGCTGCCCGGCTCGGGTCGGTGAGCCCCAAACTTGGTGGTGGTGGTGGTGGCCGTTCGTTTTCCTCGGCCAAGCCGAGAGGACCTCAGACCAGAGGACACATGCAGGCCAAAAAGCGATACCTGGTTCTGGTCTCCGCCGGCGCCTGCCTCCTTTTGCTGCTCTCCTTCGGTGGGCTGCCGGTGCCGGCTTCCAAGAGGAGCCAAGCCTGGCGTGATGGGCACCGAACTGGCCCCCACTGGCCCCACTTCTCGGAGCGCCTGCAGCCTTTCTCTCCTTGGGATCAGACGGACAGCGAGGGCTACGACACTCGCATGTCTCCGAGGCAGAAGAGGGACTCCAACTCGGGCCTGTACCAGGGCAGGCGCTGCCGGATGGACTCGTGTTTTGACTTTTCGCTGTGTGCGAAGACCGGCTTCAAAGTTTACGTGTACCCCCAGCAGAAGGGGGAGAAAATCTCAGAGAGTTACCAGAGCATCTTGGCTTCAATCGAGGGCTCCCGGTTCTACACATCTGACCCGGGGCAGGCGTGCTTGTTCGTGCTGAGCCTGGACACCCTGGACCGGGACCAGCTGTCGCCTCAGTACGTGCACAACTTGAAGGCGAAGGTCCAGAGCTTGAGCCTCTGGAACGGCGGCCGGAATCACCTCATATTCAACCTGTACTCCGGGACCTGGCCGGACTACACGGAGGACTTGGGGTTCGACATCGGCCAGGCCATGCTGGCTAAGGCGAGCATCAGCATGGAGAACTTTAGGCCCAACTTTGACGTGTCCATTCCTCTGTTTTCTAAAGACCACCCAAGGACAGGAGGGGATAGGGGGTTCTTAAAATACAACACCATTCCCCCGTTTAGGAAATACATGCTGGTGTTTAAGGGCAAGCGATATCTGACCGGCATCGGGTCGGACACGAGGAACGCTCTGTACCACGTCCACAACTCTGAGGATGTGGTTCTGCTCACCACCTGCAAGCACGGCAAAGACTGGCAGAAGCATAAGGATGCACGCTGTGACGCGGACAACGCGGAATATGACAAGTAAGTTTGGCGCCGTGGGTGCGGCGAGGGCGATCTGGCGCTGCGATGTTAATGCCACTAGCGGGCAAGCGGGCGCATCAGCAGCACGCTCGTTCTGAGAAGTGCTGTGCATATGGGCCGGTGTGCTGTCCCATTGATTCATAGGCAGCCAGGAGGAAAAGTTATTGCAACAGAAAGTTAATCTGGTGATACATCAGGCGGCATGCTCCGTTCTGCTTGCCTGCCCCGGTTCAGTTCAGCGGAAAGCCCGTGGAACATTTGTCAGTGCTGGCCCTCGGTGAAACAACCCTGTGGCTTTAAATAGAGGTTGTATAGGCTTCATAGTGTACCGTTGGTTCATTGGCTGTCGGTACCTCATTCGGTTCTATAGTAGTTCAGTGTTGTGCTCTGTAAGACCCCCCAACGCAATGCTGGGAACGCACACCCCTGTGTTAATCTTACCCCCGCTACCCCGAGCAGGCCTGAAGTACCAGCTGTAGCTCCAACACGCGTTCAGAAAACTCCGGCGTGCACAGGAACGGTGTCATTCCTAATTTAACCAGTGTTCCCATTTAAGCCCGGCCTCATATGACTTGCAGACTGCTCTGCTTGAGTCACAAGCCTGAAAGAACGCGGCCACTGATTGAACCCGGCGACCAGGATCTGCACACCAGTTTCCCCAAGTTAGGAACCGAGATGCCGTCACTGTATTTGGACGGTCCTGGAGTCCAAACCGGTGATTAGCATTAGAAGTGTTTTATTAGACTCCAGGCTGTTTGCTTTGTTCAACGACTGGTCACACACTGCACCTGGCTTGGTTCTCAGTGAGGGTGGGCACCCTGTGACGGGGAGTCATTATGACTTGATGGGAAGATGGCTGTGCTGCCCGGCTCGGGTCGGTGAGCCCCAAACTTGGTGGTGGTGGTGGTGGTGGTGGCCGTTCGTTTTCCTCGGCCAAGCCGAGAGGGCCTCAGACCAGAGGACACATGCAGGCCAAAAAGTGATACCTGGTTCTGGTCTCCGCCGGCGCCTGCCTCCTTTTGCTGCTCTCCTTCGGTGGGCTGCCGGTGCCGGCTTCCAAGAGGAGCCAAGCCTGGCGTGATGGGCACCGAACTGGCCCCAACTGGCCCCACTTCTCGGAAACCGGTGATTAGCATTAGAAGTGTTTTATTAGACTCCAGGCTGTTTGCTTTGTTCAACGACTGGTCACACACTGCACCTGGCTTGGTTCTCAGTGAGGGTGGGCACCCTGTGACGGGGATTCATTATGGTGGTCCGTTTAGAGCCCTTGTGAACCACAGGAAGGAGACCCTAAACTTAAACTTTGGATCAGCTACCTGTGTAAAGTGTCTAGGCTCCTGTTAAGTGGTTTGTGAATGTGATGTCATTGTTGTGATGCGATATTGCGGTGATGGTGCTGTATTTAGATCAGCTCATCCACCCTCAGGTGGTAGCCGACTCCCGTTGAGAAAGATGAGAAGCCGAAGCAGCTAGTCCCCTGGCTCCGGTCAGTCCTCCCAGCTCTTCTGTTTTTAGCCTCGCTAAAGCTGACGAGCAAACAGCCGTCTGGCTCCGTGTCTCAGAGCGCCGCGGGCCCTGCTTCCCTGCTGTGTTTTCTCTGGGGGTCTCTAGGCACAGTGTGCGTCGGCCCCGGGGTGCTCTGATGGATTAGCGGGAACAATACCCTTGGTGCCAGTGGGGGGGACAGCGGGCCTTCCTGCTGTTTGCATAGGCATTTCCCAAACCCCACTCCATCACCGTGGAGCGAGTGCGCACCGCCTGACCCCCTCGCCCCTGGCCGCGTGACCTCGGCCTCAACTCTCCTGCTGATGGGCTGTCATGGGTGACTTACCGAGATGTTCACATGCCACTCAACCTAATAACACAATGTGATGCTGCCATGGCACAGCTGTACGTCTGCTAACGTATCGCAGCTGTTCCGAAAAGGCCAAGCTCTATTATCTCTATTTTATAAAAACAGTTTTGATGCGTCTGTATACATCACATCACTGTCATGTCAGTAAGCCTTGTTCTTCATTATCAACAGAGTTATTCAGAATGGTTTTACGTGAACACGGTGGTGGTGGTGGGACATCTGGAGAGTTTGCCTCGCTAATGCCTTTGTGATTCCCCTCAAAGAAAGCCCACTTAAAGTTTTATCCCTGTGTTTTATCGCCACCGTTGCAGTTTACAAGCTCAGTGGACATGTGTCAGTTCCCTGGTGGTTTTGGCTAAGTTTGTGCTGGAGACGTGAAGACTCTCGGTTTCTGCAGTAAGTGGCGTCAATAAACCAACACCAGCATGTATTAGTTCTACTGGGTAGTTTTATAGTATTGTTTTACAGAGCATCTGATTAAAACTAGGATTATAATTGTTTTTGAAAACGGCCTTTGCATTGTGAACATTTTGTGATGAAGGGAACAGCAGAAACGAGAATTCTGTGTTGTGGGTGGTGATGGGAACCACACATCTGGATAGCATCCATCCGTCCATCCGTCCATCCATCCATCCGTCTATCCGTCTATCTGTCTATCTATCTCTCCACATGCATCTATCTATCTATCTCTCCACATGCATCTATCTATCTCTCCACATGCATCTATCTATCTATCTATCTATCTATCTATCTATCTATCTATCTATCTATCTATCTATCTATCTATCTCTCCACATGCATCTATCTATCTATCTATCTATCTATCTATCTATCTATCTATCTATCTATCTATCTATCTATCTATCTATCTATCTATCTATCTATCTATCTCTCCACATGCATCTATCTATCTATCTATCTATCTATCTATCTATCTATCTATCTATCTATCTATCTATCTATCTATCTATCCCTATCTGATTTTTTTTTTAATCATCACTATTGCAAAATGTGTAGGTTAACCGTTGGTTTTGGGTAGTAATTAAAATATCTGTGTTTATGTCTATATTTAGAGCGGTACATGTAAAGCTCATATCAGGACCTTGATCGTCATTTTATTTACAAATATTTTTTTAAAACCAATTTTTTAAATAATTGGAAATACTGTTTGCGCTGTGTGAGCACCTTATGGTGAAGGGACCAGTAGAAATGGTCCAAATGACTTGAAGTACAATCTCATTACATTCCTTATCGATGGTTTCCACCAGTTGTGAAGTGAGAATAGACGTTCTAGAGAAACTTGTACCTGGAGTTAGAGTTGTTCTCAGTGGTGGTAATGGGAACCAGACCTCTAGAGAGTTTAATTCCTTCATGAGGCAAAAATATTTTTATAGCTGTATCGTCATTTTACCGTCCTCCACATTGCATTTTACAAGCTCTGTGGAGAAGTGTCAGTTCACTGGGGGCTTCGGGTGGTATATAGATGTCTGTATTTGTGTTGTAGACATGGTGACTCTTGGGTTCTCGGGGTCAGCAGGGGCCAGGCCCATAAACCAACACAGCATATACTGTATCAAGGCTTCACAGGTTGCTACTTAATGTTGTATCCTCACTGGCGAGTGGCTTGAGCTCTGGATTGGGATAAAGCAGAGCTGTGGTTTCAGGTGTTGTGCTTTTATACGATGCTGAATGCTTTAATGAGCACCACATCATATTATTACACCGTTTCAGCTGCAAATGTAGGTTACGTTGAAGACGGACTGAATCGAGACTCCGCTGTATTATACCGAATCAGTAAATCATTGTGCTCCTGCTAAATACCCTGGGCCTATCATTCTTGCTGATAATTATAGGCAGGTATTCTTGCACAAGTCGGCTCCCGGCCTAAGGATTAACGGTGCCCCCGGTGACTTTAGGCCTTTGAAATGATTACAAAAGTGTGACCAGCCTTTCAGCATGCACTGCATGACCTTACGCCTTTCCGTTCTCCCGTGCTTTGTGTTCACCAAGGCTTTTAGCTGTGCTGCGCTACCTTGCTCACGTACTGTGGGTCTTTTAATTACCATGAGTTCGTCATTCAGCTACACGTAACCCTGATACGGTAACATGCATCACCGTCGAGAATATCACTGCTTTAAATCTAGCTGTGTGGAGCCATTTTGTTTGGCACCGAGGTGTGCAGGAACTTCCTTGTTGAGTGGGAACTAACTCTTCTTGTTAATCAAGTCGACGCACAGGTTCCCAGCTTGGCTGGCCAACGCAGGCTCACTATTGACATGTAGTCCATATCGCCGCTGTCCAAAGAAGAACAAGTATCCCCAAAACTGCCACTTTACAGGAGAGGCCAAAAACCTTGTTCAGTCTGAATGTAAGTCAATGGAACCAGACGTCTTTCCAAGCACTTCTGGGCCATTGCTGTTGGTCCATTCATCATGCAGTTCTCACCCAGCGTACACGGCAGCTGCTGGTTTCAAATGATGCATAAAAGTCAAAATGGACAAAAATGGAGATCCATGTTTTTCATTGGACGGCGACGATATGCATGCTGCTGAGTATTTGTAGTGCGTGTCTTGCTAGCGCGCTAGCACCGAATGAAGGGTTTCTGCGTTGTGCTCCATGACAATAAAAAATGTATGGCACATTTTTAGTGGAGGAGGCAGCTCATTCTGTTCTCATTTCCTCTCTAGCCATAGGCCATTTCTTCCCCACTCCCTCTACAAGGACGGGTGCTGAAGTCGTCGTACATGACCGTTCATGTGAATGCGCGATGCTGATGGCTGCGGCGATGAATAATTGATCGGCTGTGTTTTATTCATGTTTTTCTCTCTTTTTTTTTTTTCTTTCCTTTTCCTCTTGAAAATTTCGAGCCGTTCATGTTTTATTCATGGATGCGCCAAATCATCTCCATCATTTCTCGCTAGCACTTTGCCATTGGCAAGGCTTCTTTAGAAAATTAAGTAATGGAACGATATTTCAAACCATTGCTCGCTCCTGATTCAGTTCCCGTGCAGTTGGAAGCTGTTTATCTGCGTTATGGAAAGTGTAGGTGGCTCATTGGACTGGGTAACAGTTTACAATAAGGGTGTGTCTATTAGAAGTGCTTTACAGAGTTATAATCGTGACTGAATAGTTACGTAATGCAGCAATGAATCATAAACTACTCAATAAGACCTGAAAAGATGATCATCCTTACTGAATGCTCAAGTAATGTCTTATTTAATCAATTAATGTCTGCACCCTCATCATCAAAACAACAACCAGAAGGAAACGTGGGGTAGCAGGGCTGTTGGGAGGGAAGATAAAGGTGACCAGGATCAATAACTGATGATGCATTCAGACTGATATGATCAATATTTATTGAGCTACACATACAGAAGTCCACTGTGTTTGCTAACCCAACACGCCAGACGTCTCGGTATGGAGCTGTAGAGGTTCCTAATGGAGTCCTGTGATAATCCATCCCATGCAGCTTGAACATCCTCACACAGTTCCTGCAGATGGTGCGGTAGGAGTGGAGGTGGAGGGACACCAGGCCTTCTGGACGTGTGGACGCTGACCACGGTGCCTCCACACACGGATTCGTTGGGCGTCTCCACCAAGACTAAAGCGGGACTCGTCACTGAAGATGACCCGCTGCCATTCTGAGTCACTCCATGTAAGTCTGGTACGACACCACTGCAGTCTTTGGTGCAATGGTGCTGGCACAGGATGACTCCACAGGCATGGAGTCTCCAAGATCCTTAATGTCGCCGATGCGCGCCCTCTTCGATGCCACCAGCGGTGTGCTATGGTAGTATCTGCACAGCTGAAATGCTTCGGTAGGACCATCCTGATTCCCAGAGCCCTACGATGGGACCCCTCTCCATCTCCTGCGTGAACCTTATTGTAAAGTTGTCTGCACATGTGTCTTGGGGAAATGCTTTAGAAGTGCACAACAGTGTTTAATAAACATAACCCATCTACTTTACATGTGTGGTACGCACTTGATAAGGTCCAATACATGTGTGTTTTTATATTGGTGCATATCATTACTCTGGTTATTACATGCTTAATTGAGACATTAGTTAGCATTTAGTAGTTTAGTAACATTGGCAAGCTAATTAAAACATCTAAAAACTGTAGGTACCTTATTTCTATCATTAGGTTATGATTCATTATTACATGACTGTCTTCAGTACCGTTAATAGATGTACCCTTAGTGTAAAGTGCAACCTTGGCCTGATTCCAGGTTCGTTAGACGCATAGGTATAATTCGTATTTGCTTAGCTCTGTCTCTAATGTTTATTTAAACTGTGTGGTTCTGCCAGTTTAAGCAGGTCCACTTGGAGACGACAGCTGCTCAGGCCTTGAGGATTTGGGAAAAGTCATTATGGTTAAAGGTTGAGCTCTTGGATGATAACTGTTCAAGGGCTGTTCCCCTCCAGCGATGGGTGCCAGGTAATTGACAGCCCTCTCTGACTGGTAGACTGTCTAATTCTGGTCGGTCTGCTTAGGAAGGACTTCCAAAGGATTCGGGAATGACAGATTTGTAGAGCGCTTAAATTGGATCCTCAGTGTGGCTCATAGCGTTTACCTACATTCCAGCGTAAACACTTGGGCTTAGCGCAGTGTAGCATTGCACTGGGACCGCTGTGGTTTTTGGCCAGTGCTTAGCATGGCAGTGTGTGTGCTGCTGACCGTGAACTGTGTTGTCTGTGAGTTAGGGGGGACTGATTTGGGAATTTAACTTGGATGTTTTCACGTTACGTGTGGAATGATATTTGGACATACAGAGACAGCGGGCCTGTTGTGAACATTGAACTAGCCATGGAACTGAACTGCCCACTTCTACCGTGAGTGTGCAGGTTATCCGTGATCCAGAGAAGGCTGGAGTCACTATTATTGTTTTTGGGGGTGTTTAGGTGTAACTACAGAATACACTGAACTGCATCGCTGCATGTCTTCTGTTTGCTGAGATGTAGCGCAATGCCAAAACCACGTCCCCAGAATTCCCCTACTCCTTTTAATGAGAAAATTAATAGAGGAAACAGTCATTACAAAACACAGATGTCAACCAGATACCAGATTGGACTGAATCCCGAGTCATATCAGCCTGATTACAGATGCCTGAGATCAGATCAGGTGCCGTCTTAAGCGTGTTTAACGTTCTAGCAGGAAAAAATGCTGAGCTAGCAGAGAAGCTTGAGACGCTGCTTTGAGTAGAATGAGCTTCATAGCCGTCTGCGTGGTGTTCAGTGATGCTGGGCATGGCATGGAAGGGAGCACACTGAGCCAAGGCATTCGCTCGTTCATTCATTCATTCGCTCGTTCATTCATTCATCCGTTCATTCATTCGCTCGTTCATTCGCTCGCTCATTCATCCGTTCATTCATTCGCTCGCTCATTCATTCATTCGCTCGCTCATTCATTCATTCGCTCGCTCATTCATTCATTCATTCGCTCGCTCGTTCGTTCGTTTGTTTTTTAAAAAAATAATATATATATATATATATATATATATATATATATATATATATATATATATATATATATATATATATATATATATATATAAATAAATAAAAAAAAATCAGCGGCTGGAAATTCATCTTCTGTTTCATCACCGCGTACTTATCGCCCCCAGCTGTTACTGTGCCTTTAAAAGATTCAGTGTGTAGAAGAATCTTGGTTCTTCAAATGTAACTTTAAATTTTTTATTTATTTATTTATTTTTAAACCTTTAAGTGTGGAGATGCTACATAGGAACCCCTTCATGAATTCACCCATTTAAAGTCCTCTCCTCATCGCACCACCAGTGCCACTTCCGTCCCCCTGCTGTGTTAAATCGCTTCTTAAAGCTAGCATGTATAATGTAAAGGCTGAGCGACGACCAGGCCTACTTTTCCGAAGCGAGTGCGGTACCAGCAGACGATGTGTGTTGGGTTATGTAACGCCGGATTTGTGCGTGTGCTGCCCTATTAACGCGGCTAATCACCTTAAATGACTCCCAATCCTTTGTGAAGCTGTTGCTTAATTAGGACCCAGAGGACACGGCTTACATGTTCTAACCGACTGGAGGAAGTTACAGTGTGGAACAGAGTTGGCTGTTACGTTCCAGCTGCTTTATCTGATGCCTTTGTTAATTTGTCTATTGAGCTTCTGGTTAGGCGTTCCTAGTTAGACGGGCTTTGCCGTTGGGTAGAGGTGTCAGTACTCGGAGACATTTTCATGATGCACACTATTTGGGCCTGATACACCAGAAACGTCTCCAATAGAATTTTAACTTAACCCAGTTAGGTGTTGCACTACATCCAGTTAAGCAGGCCTGGTTACTGTTGCAGTCGTGACGTCATTGGGGTTCAGATTGTAAAATATTGTTGCTATTCTACAGAAGTTTGACTAATATTTCAATCCCACGTTTAATGATGGTTAATCACTTATTGTACTCTGTAAAATCTAAATGCTTAGGTAGTGGAGGAAGATGTCGGGGGGCATGGTTGAGGGGTCTTGAGAAAGTCTTTCAGAAAAACCAGGGTTTCTTTGTGTAGCGTCTGACCCGATCTACTAGGACCACCAGCTGCTTTCTTAGCAGACCCTTTGGTGCTCACTGTGCGGCTTGGCTCGGTCTACCAGGCCCACTAGCCTCTTAAGGGTGAGCTGAGGGGTGATGGTGCTTCAGAGCACCAGTGCTTTGTGGGGTGCAAGAGTGTGCTGACACAGTTGTGATTGTGCTGTTGCTCAAGAGAAGGAATGTGCGTGTTGGGCGGTTTTAGATTCATTCATTCGAGGATGTTTATGTTGAAGAGCCTGAATACGGGTGGAGTGGTGGGTTTTCTCCAGAGTAGAGTGGGGTACTGTGTTTTTTGTTGTTAGTACTGAAGAGACTTCTTGCCATGTTTGTTGTCAGCAATTTGAAGGCACAGCATGATGATGATGATGATGATGCTTGATTCTTATATAGAGCTTTTCAAGAACCCCCAAGACGTGTACAGTTTTGAGGCAGGTTCTAAGCGAGTGTGAAGAGATGTGTTTAAGATTTAAATGTAGAGAGAGAACTGGACCAATGATAGAAGTGAGATCCCCAAAGCCATGTAGCTTGGATGGTGTAAAGGTGAACAGCCCAGCTGTAGAAGATCTGAGTGAGTGAGGGGTTTTGTAAGGAAGGAGATGATCAGATAACTGACCGAGAGAGACTGGCTGACTGAGGCGATGTTGCAGAGGGCCAGACTTGACCTGTAAATATCTGGGTTTCTGAGAGCCCTAACGGTGTATTGCAGTTCGCCTGTACCGATAGTCTACGAAATAAGATAGCCTTTATACTTTGCCTATCAGAATTCTAAAACTCAAGACCGAATGCCTGCCCAATAAATGGATGTCCGTGTAGTCAAATATCTGGTTTGACCATTGCCGTAATTGTAGATGTGTTGATGCGTCCTCATCAGCAGATATGTACATTGAAAAACGCAAAGCATGCATGTTCAGTCTCATGTAAATACTGGTCCACAATGTGCTTATCATGAATAGCATATATTCATCCTGGTAATGTTATCCCATTGCTCACCCTGCCATGTTTTTGGGCTGAGCGTTGTTCCACACTCAGTCTATCTGCTTGCTGGCCAAAGCCTGGTGTGTGCATAGGGCTGCACTGGCCGGTGCAGTCTGTGGTTAAACAAGGTGGAAGTAATAGTTTTTTAGCCCCCCTGTCCATCGCCCATTGTGGAGCAAATCCATCCTTCTCTGGCACTAATAACACGGAAGTTGTGATTGTCTGGACCCAGCCATTCAAAACACATGGCTGTGCATGAGCGGCCGAGCACTAGCCCCGGTAATGTAAAAGTTTCTCAGGGTATTGAAGTTCACAGGCTATCCGAATGCCTGTGGAAGAAAGTGTTGCTGACTTGGTGGTGCGTGTGGGCAGGATATCTTCCTGTTATGCTGCGTATTCATGTTTTAAGTGATATGTGACTATGAAGTGCTAGGTAGTAATACGAAGCTTTTGAGTGGCTGGTTTTTGAAGGGGCTGTGGAAGAAAGTGCTGGTGCGGTGTGGTTTTGAGTAGGCTGAAATTTTCCTATATATTATGTAACGTTACTGTTTTTTTTGCTGTCTGTTCCTTTTTATATGTTGGTGTTGATGACACCAGCATTCAGGGGCCCAAATATAGATGCGCGTTATCCTGTGTCGGATAGCTTGGTGAAGGCTCCAGGTTTAATGAGCAGGGCTTTACACTTATCGTAGCTGTTAGCGGCACAACTTTAGCGCTGCATAAATATTTAGGTGAGCGTCGTAAGTGGGTTTCTACTCAAACCTTGGAGAACGATTGTGTTTGTATTGTTTATTCCCCACTTTTGCTGAATTATGTTTTCGTTAGGAGTTTGTTAATTCAATACTACAGTTCCTGTAGCCCTTGTATGCTGAATACTGTTGTACTG
>JAMWET010003861.1:35000-47500 GCA_024036415.1 Prochilodus magdalenae
GTTTCTGTTGTCTCAGACTCGGATCTTTACCCTCTAATCCCAGTTGTTGAGTCAACCGTAGATGTTTCAGGTCTGTGTCTTGTCACATTGATCTTGTGGAATTGCTTACTGCCCAACATCTATTTTCTGTTCCACCCACTGCCCTCCATCTCCATGTGCCCAGGGTGGTGAAGAAACCAGGCTAGCTCTCCCCACTCCGCCACTAAGCCGGGGAGCAGGGTTTAAAACTGCTCTATAAATACATCCCGTTGGGTGGCGTGACGTCAGCCCGTCTTCGTGTCATACGGACCACATGCGTTTCCTCCTCTGTCCTTTGGCAGCGCCTCTTAATTGGAAACGTGCTGGGAGCTTTCGGTTTACGGCTGGCATTTGATCCCCTCTGGCTCCTGCGGATAGTCTGTCTCTGTCTTTCTCTGTCCATCTCTCTCTTTCTCTCGCTCGCTCGCGCTCTCTGTCTCTCTCTGTCTTTCTCTCTCTCTCTGTCTCTCTCTCTCTCTCTCTCTCTCTC
Source organism: Prochilodus magdalenae (assembly GCA_024036415.1). Lineage (NCBI taxonomy): Eukaryota > Metazoa > Chordata > Actinopteri > Characiformes > Prochilodontidae > Prochilodus > Prochilodus magdalenae. Next base: position 35,509 of record JAMWET010003861.1, read on the forward strand.
TCTCTCTCTGTCTCTCTCTGTGTGTCTCTCTCTCTGTGTCTCTCTCTCTCTCTCTCTCTCTCTCTCTCTCTGTGTGTCTCTGTCTCTCTCTGTCTCTGTCTCTGTCTCTCTCTCTCTCTCTCTCTCTCTCTCTCTCTCTCTCTCTCTCTCTCTCTCTGTATGGTACTCTCACTCTCTCTTCTCTCTCTCTCTCCCTGCTCCATCTCTCCCTATCTCTCTTTTCTCTCTCTCTCCTCTGTCTCTCTCTCTGTGTCTATTCCTCTCTCTGCTCTCTCATCTCTCTCTCTCTGTCTCTCTCTCTCTCTGTCTCTCTCTGTGTCTCTCTCTCTGTGTCTCTCTCTCTCTCTCTCTCTCTGTGTCTCTCTCTCTCTGTGTCTCTCTCTCTGTGTCTCTCTCTCTGTCTGTCTGTCTGTCTGTCTGTCTGTCTGTCTGTCTGTCTGTCTGTCTGTCTGTCTCTCTCTCTCTCTCTCTCTCTCTCTCTCTCTCTCTCTCTCTCTCTCTCTCTCTCTCTCTCTCTCTCTGTCTCTGTCTCTGTCTCTATCTCTATCTCTATCTCTATCTCTCTCTCTCTTTCTCTCTCTCTGTCTTCTCATCACCCCCACCCCCCCCACCCGCCCCCCCCTCCACCCCCCCCCTCCCCTCTCCCCCCCCCCCCCCCCCCCCCCCCCCCCCTCCCCCCACCCCCCCTCTCTGTCTCTGTGTCTGTCTCTCTCTCTCTCTCTCTCTCTCTCCCCCCCCCCCCCCCCTCTCTCTCTCTCTCTCTCGTACAGGGCTTTGCTCACAACGTAGGCCATGGCAAACTCCCCATCCGTGCCAGAGCTTATTGTGAAATGCTGCAGCCTGGGAAGTTGACGCTGTGTGACATTTTGACAGAGTAAAAGCCCATTTTCTTTTTCCTCACTCGTGTCCCTGTGGAGGTTATCTGCTGGAATCATATCCCATCATCTTGCTACAACTCAGAGTGTTCAATATTTATTCAGTGGAAACAAAACGCTGGTTGCGATCTCATGCTGATACGGGCGGAAGGCTAGCCCTGTGCTTATATTGCTACATATTGCGATATTGCTGTATGCCTTTCAGTATATTAAAACCGCATTGGGGATTTGGGGAATGTGACATGGGTTTAAAGTTTGGCCCGTATAGTTTCAGCTGGAGCGTTAAGGTGCATGGATACCTTACTCGGTACTCAGGTGGTCAAAATACTCACAACGCATTGAGACACATGATGGGTTTAAGGGTTTGTGGGCAGGTTGCTGTCTGAGATCTCATTACCTATGAGGTCACATGTCTATATTAGGCAGTTAGGAAGTGTACCCAAGTGTACCTGCTGCTGCTGATATTACTGGTGCTTAGCATCATTACGTAAGAGTTACGAGTTGGGCTGCTCGGTCTATCGTTTCAGCATCGTCAACGCAATGTATCACATTTACATTTACGGTATTTAGCTGACGCTCTTATCCAGAGCGACTTACAAGGTTAATCATATAACAGGTAGGCCAGTGTAGTGTTAGGAGTCTTGCCCACGGACTCTTATTGGCGTAGCACAGCGCAGTCACTCAGCCCGGGATTCGAACCCCAGTCTCCCACGTGTGGTGGTGGCTAGTGATGTTATCCGCTGAGCTACACCAACCACACAGGATGTGCAGTGTTGGAGGAGACTAATAAACGTCAGGCTACAACTCCTTTTGTGCTGCTTAATACAAAAGACCTGGACTACAGAGAAAGTCCTGGGCTCTAATTTAAGGCGTCTCAGTTACACAGAGAAAAGTAGGCACTTGTAGAGCACTAAAGTTGTTTGTGTGTGGGTGTGGGTGTTATACAATACACGTACACACACACATACAGATAGACTGATGGATAGAAGCTACTGTAAGTGAAACTAATTTTAGCAAAGTTGTCATCACATATAAAATGACTCCACTCTATGTATAGCTTTGCTAATGCTAACATTAGCAGTGGACCCTTATGCTGGTGTAGCAGAGTCTAAAGGCAGCTCTGGTATCTTAGCAGTGAACCACTGTCTGCTATGAGTTTGTGTGTGTGAACCATTAATTAATATTTAGTAGAATCAAATTTTGAGAATCGACAGTGTCACCAAACATATTGGAGTTAGTTATGTATCAGTGAAGTTAGTTAGACCTTGAGGCGGTATGTCCAGTTTGAAATGGTACAAGTCAAAGAAAACCCACCTGTTGACCAAATTGGTCAGCTATAACTCCTCTTTACGGACTCCTGAAGCAGAGGAAGCAGCCCTTCTGGTTTGACCTGAGTTCGGGGTCACGGTGGAGCTTGTTTTAAGGTAGACGTAGCCTTTGGTTTTGGCTGTGTTCACGGGTGATTGTAAAGTGCAGTGTTAGTCAGCTTGTCTAATTAAAGGCCTTCCAGATGTTTCTCAGTAAAACAGTGTTTACCATCCACACTGAAGATGTCTGGACTTTCCCTTGTGACCGCTACGTGAGAGGTGCTAACAAGCAGCTTAATACCACAGATGATATGTTTTGATCTTGCCGGAGAGGAGGTGAAAGACCTAGCTTATCGATCTCCTTTTCGTAAAACCGTCTGCTAAATGTGTGAGGGCAGACGTGACTTTTTTTATTGGATGTTTTGATTTGCTTTGATTTGTGTACGTGTGTTTACTTTGGTAAACTGATTTAAAGTGGAATAAACAAAATACAGAAGGCATTTATCCAGGAGAAAGGCTTTGGGTTTTCTTTTGGAGGAATTATGAATTGAATGAGTCACAGTGTGCACTATGGGTGGGCGGTATACGGGTGTACAAGTGAATACCAGGATGCCTTTCTTTTGTGGCATGAATTTTGACGTACCGTGGATACAGTGTTGAGCTCAAACACAACGAATCCCAAACAGTGCAGTTGGAGAGACGAGCTATGCATGTTCATGAACAGCTTAAATGTTGAGTCATTAACTCAACATTGGTGTGTTGAACCAACCCGCACTACTGAGCGCCGCTTGCAGCTGCTAGGGTTAGGTCTAGGTTCATACTTGACCTACTGTAAGTGGTGTAATGGTGCACATACCAAAGGTGATGCATTCACGTCTCCTCTAGCAGCCTCCTGGTTACTTCGTGCTCACTCTGCATGTGGTGGACAACATCCTAATTTTATTCTAATGCAAGTTAATTTTCCGAGCCATGTTGACTCGTTCCTGTTGATCCATTCGTTCGAGAAATTCTCACCCAGTGTAAACAGCAGCTGCTGTGTTGAATAATGCATAAAAGTAAAAATCAACAAAAATGGAGATGCATGTTTTTCTTTGGACAGCAACAGTACGAGACCTCTGGCGTGTTTCACAGAGATGCTGCGACAACGGAAGGGATGTGCCGAGAGGGATGAGAGTGTCTCCGGAGATGCTCTGCTGCAAAAGTAGAAATGGGGAATATTGTAAGTAGAGTATGTGGTTGGGCATCTGCCGTGTGCACGAAGCATCGTGAACACGTTCAGTTTTGCCAGTATTGCTGTGCTACTGTGGTCACACAGTTGTTGGTGGTTTCCCCGTTACTCTGGGCGTGTCAGTGGACCGGGACGTCGTTGTTTGGACTGCTTTGTAAATATATGACTAGTGTAATAACTGTGCTGTCATTTTACAACCTGTTTCATGCCCTTACGTTTGGACACCTTGTGGTCAGTTTTAGGCTGTGACAGCTCACATGCGTTGGTTATTGGTGGTTGGTTGGTGTAGCTCAGAGGGTACCACCACTGCCAGGGAGCCACCACCACTACCTGCCAGGGAGCCACCACCACATGTGGGAGACTGGTGTTCAAATCCCAGTCTGGGGGACTACGCTGTGCTACATCAATAAGAGTCTTTGGGCAAGACTCCTAACACTACACTGGCCCACCTGTAATCTGAGTAACCTTGTAAATCGCTCTGGATCAGAGCGTCAGCATTCAGACATCGGACAGCGTCTGATCTGCTGAGTGGAGAAGCAAGAACGCTCTGCAGATACACGTTTTACCCTGGACAGCATTCTGACTGGTGCTGGAGCCATCGGTCCAGGCCTGGTGGAGCAGGAAGCTGCTCAGCACAATGAAGAAGGAAGAATCGGCTCGTTAAACCCACCCAATGGGCACGGAGTAAACTTAACGTGGTAGTGTGGTGTTGGGATGCCTAGCACGTCAAGTCTTTAAACACCGCAGGAACTTCCTCTCATGGTTTATTGTGATTCTGTCGTGTTATAGGGACTGTAGTGAGTCTCACGCTTATTAGCGATGTTGCCTGTCACTCTGGTCTGTAAACAGAACCTGCTCAGGTGGCGTCATTAAAAAAGAGGTATGGCAGAGCAGCAGCGCTGTTGCCTGGGCGTTGTACACACAGTAGTCCCGTTTTTCTGATGCTATCTGAGAGATGGAGAGCCGGCTGAGGATTCGGGCCAGGCCTCGGCACGGTCGCTTCCAGCTAAGAATGCTGGGAAGCTGAAGAACAGTCCCTCGCTTCTTCTGTCCACGTTCGACTGTGGCCAGACAAATATTCTGGAGTTGGTCTTCTGAGCTTTCTCATGCGAACGTTTCTCACTTTTAAGCCGAGGGCTGGGAAGCGCTCACTGGTCTGTTGCATAGCTGCGCGCGTGGGAGGATAAACTAGACGGATGGCGAGCGGAGGGATCTTGGTACGCGGATTAAGCGACGCTCTCAGCTTTTAGTGATGGATCCATTGTGTATAAGTGATCAGAGTTAAAGACGAGGCTGGATGAAAGGCTAGTCAGCCCGCAGCCTAGCAACATGCTCCACTTACACACGTCACAATTCCACAGATGGACAAACATGCCCGGAGATGGATTTGCCAGGCCTAGCCTACAGAGTTTCATCAGAACCGTTCGTTCCAACGGAGAACCGTTCTGCGGGGGTGCATGCATGCTTCACGCAAAGGTGCTAGCATTTCTAACAAGTGGGTGGTGGTGTGATGGTGAGCGCGGTATCGTTACTGCCAACGGTAGGCCTTGAGGCTTCAGTCTTTGAGGACCATAGCACAGGAGACGCTTCACTTCAGCTTATTAGCCACCGCTCGAGTTTCATACGTCTGCGTATTGTTTTATTAGGGTATGGAAACCTACATCTTGGCAGCCTTCCTCATCCTGAGATTGACACCCTCCCTTCCCAGCCTCGTCTACACCCCACTTGGATATACAAGACAGCTTGTTGTACTTGTCTTATCCAGCCCAGGACCTAGATAATTGCTATGGTACGTTCCTTCCCCTAGCTGTAGGTTGTTTATTTGTGAACTAACCCTGCAGCAGAAAACACTGAAGACAATATTATCTTCAGAGCTTTATTTCACTGTGCTGGAAGCTCCACGAACAAAGACTCCTCCCACACACACACACACTGCCGTCTTGGTTGGCGAGGACTCTCTTGAAGCCAGCGTTGCCTTTCAATTATTCCTCGCATTAGAATAATTCAGATAGCGTCAAACGCTCCGAGTTTTAATTCAGACGTTATTTACGGGGACTGCTCGCGCACCCTAAATGGTGATGATGCTTTCGCACCTGCACACAACCACAAACAGCAGGAGGAACTGCTCTCGGAGCAGCGAAGAAGGGCAATTTCTAGAAATAGTATCAGTGAGTCGAGGCGCCGTTCCTAGGTGTTGTGCAGGATGTTGTGTACCAGCTAATCAGACGTTTTGGGAGAACATCTGGCTCTCCACCAAGCGGCGTGTGGATGGGGGTAATGCAGTTGTGATCAATTGAGCAAGACGCCGAATGAGCCAGCAGTTATAGCAGAGGTGAAAACGCTACAGTGCTCTGCTTTGATTAATGAAGGTGGTATAATTGCTTTGTTATTGCTGTACAGAGCAGGGAAGCGCTGGTTTGACACAGCTGTGTACTGTTAATGTGGTTCGTTATTGAGTTAGTCTTCACAGAGCAAGCCAAATAAGTTGGCCCTGTACTTTGCATTGGCAGTGTTCACCTAGTGTTAACTGCCTTGCCCATAGAAGTCCTCTGGGGGCTTCTGCCAGTTATGTGCACTGAGTAGTGTTCCTCATCGGTCTTCTATTAGGAGCCAGTTACAGTCTATAGAGGAGCAGGTAGAAGGTGCTGCTTCCATTGATCACCCTTTAGCTAGAAGAGTTTTGACTTCCAGGAGACCGTACCAAGTAGTGTTCCTCAGTGGTCTTCTATTAGGAGTCAAATTGTGTTGAGGGAAGTCTAGTGGAGCAGGTAGGAGGTTCTATAACCATCTCTTGGCGTCCATTAATCACCCTTAGCTAGAACAAATTTGACTTCCAGGATATCGCACCAAGTAGTGTTCCTCATTGGTCTTCTATTAGGAGTCAAATTGTGTCGAGGGAAGTCTAGTGGAGCAGGTAGAAGGTTCTATAACCATCTCTTGGCGTCCATTAATCACCCTTAGCTAGAACAATTTTGACTTCCAGGCGAGCGCACCAAGTGTTCCTCATTGGTCTTCTGTTAGGAGCCGGTTAGTGTCTATAGAGGAGCAGGTAGAAGGTGCTGCTACCATTGATCACCTTTAGCTAGAACAGTTTTGACTTCCAGGAGACCGTACCAAGTAGTGTTCCTCATCGGTCTTCTATTAGGAGCCAGTTACAGTCTATAGAGGAACAGGTGGAAGGTGCTGCTTCCATTGATCACCTTAAGCTAGAACAGTTTTGACTTCAGGGTGAGCGTTCTAAGTAGTGTTCCTCATTGGTCTTCTATTAGGAGCCAGTTAGTGTCTATAGAGGAGCAGGTAGAAGGTGCTGCCTCCATTGATCACCTTTAGCTAGAACAGTTTTGACTTCCAGGAGAGAGCACCAAGTAGTGTTCCTCATTGGTCTTCTGTTAGGAGCCAGTTTGTGTCTAGAGGAGCAGGTAGAAGGTGCTGCTACCATTGATCACCTTTAGCTAGAACAATTTTGACTTCCAGCCGAGCACACCATGTGTTCCATATCGGTCTTCTATTAGGAGCCAGTTAGTGTCTATAGAGGAGCAGCTAGAAGGTACTGCTACCATTGATCACCTTTAGCTAGAACAGTTTTGACTTCAGGGTGAGCGTTCTAAGTAGTGTTCCTAATTGGTCTTCTATTAGGAGCCAGTTATAGTCTATAGAGGAGCAGGTCAAATTGTGTCGAGGGAATTCTAGAGGAGCTGGTAGGAGGTGCTATAACCATCTTTTGGCTTCCATTGATCACCTTTATCTAGAACAGTTTTAACTTCCAGGCGAGCGCACCAAGTGTTCCTCATTGGTCTTCTATTAGGACCCAGTTATAGTCTATAGAGGAGCAGGTAGAAGGTGCTGCTTCCATTGATCACCTTTAGCTAGAACAGTTTTGACTTCCAGGAAAGAGTACTAGGTAGTGTTCCTCATTGGTCTTCTATCATGAGTCACTTTGTGTTGAGGGAAATCTAGAGTAGCAGGTAGGAGGTGCTATAACCGTCTCTTGGCTTCCATTGATCACCTTTATCTAGAACAGTTTTGACTTCCAGGAGAGCCGGAAATGCCTGGTGAATAGAGGATGACTGAAAGCGAGGCCTGGCTTGTTCCCCACGTTGCAGATTAGTGATTTATGGTCCCGCAAATTAGGCTATAATCACATTACAAACCTCATTGCTCACTTCTGGTTTTGTGCTGACGACCCAGCCTTTCTGACCTGGTTCAGTTGTGTTGCCAAGTTGTCATTGTGAAGATACCAGCGTTCTGAAACGACCTACATGCACACGCCCAGATCGATAACGATATGTGAACGAACCACATGTGCCATGTAACCAGCGGAACAGGCCTTCACTGTGAAGGTAACCTGCCCCGAAAAGCTCTCAGCTGTTCGTATCAGAGCAAGGCCAAGGTGAAACGGGGTCAGATGCCTTCACGTGTATATGAGCTAGAGCTGCGTATGAGAGACCAGAGGTTTGGCTGTTTACACAGCTCTGAAAACAGTAATCCGTCACCTTAAAGCAAACAATGGGTTTGTGCCACTTGTAATCATGAGTAGACGGGACAATAACGCTCTTAAGATCTTTGTCTTTTGTTTACCCAGCTCTCCGAGTAGGCCGAGGCAGGGTGATGTATTTCTGGACCTTGGCAGCATCAAGGAGGTGATGTGTTTGACATGGAATGCTGAGAACAGAGATTTCCCCCATTCACCCGGCCCGGGTCGGCACGTTTAACCAGGAAGCTGCCGTTTCCGCTGCTCCCTCAGACAGTGATATCTGGCTTTTCTGAAACTGAGGTTCTCACTTGTACATCTGAACGCGTTTTGGAAGCTACAGGGAGGAAGGTTTAAGCGGAGCCGTCGTAAATCCTGGACCTTAAGATCCCGCCACGTAGCGGCCTGCTCCGTGTGTTGTCATAGCCCTCCCTCATCCAGAGATGGGTCGTTTCTGACTGGAGTAATGATCCTGAGTAATGCTGGCCTGTTAGACTGCCGTACGCCAGGCTGAGGAGGTGTGATATGAACTGAATACTAGAATACTACGTGTGCAGAAGCGAGTGGTGAAACTCTCTGTGTGATACCACTGCTTTATGTCGACTAAAACATTTAATAGATTTCGGAAGCGAGTGGTAAATCGACTCTCTGTGGGAGGAATGAACTGGACTGCTTTATGTTGACTAAAACATTTAATAGATTTCATTTGGTGTGTGAGTGTGTATGTGGGTGAGTAGAGTGAGCGTGAGAGTGTGATAGTGAGCGTGAGAGTGTGATAGTGAGCGTGAGAGTGTGATAGTGAGCGTGAGAGTGTGATAGTGAGAGTGAGCGTGCGAGAGAGCGTGTGAGTGTGTGAGTGTAGCGTAGCGCAGCGTGAGCGTGTTTGAATAATTCACTGACTTGAGTTAGAGTTACGAGAGAAGTCGTGTGAGAGCGAGCGAGTATGGGTGTGTGCTTAAATCCTTAGTTGAGCAAGTATTTGAGTGAGAGTCATTGAGTGTTTTTTTAAGAGTTCATTTTGGTGTGTTAGAGAGAGCGTGTGAGAGAGCGAGCGTGTGTTGTGATGTGAGGTGCGAGTTCTTAGAATCCTTGAAAGTGAGCGAGTGAGGGAGTGTGAGATAGTGAGTGAGCGAGTGAGTTAGAGTGAGCGAGTGAGTTAGAGTGAGCGAGTGAGTTAGAGTGAGCGAGTGTGTGAGTGAGCGCGAGCGTGTGAGAGAGCGAGCGTGTGAGAGAGCGAGCGTGAGAGAGCGAGCGTGTGAGAGCGAGCGAGTGTGAGAGCGAGCGAGTGTGAGAGCGAGCGAGTGTGAGAGCGAGCGAGTGTGTGAGTGAGCGAGTGAGTTAGAGTGAGCGGCGAGCGTGTGAGAGCGAGCGAGTGAGCGTGTGAGTATGAGTGTGTGCGAGTGTTCTTAAAATCCTTGAAAGTGAGCGTGAGTGAGAGTGAGCGAGTGAGAGTGAGCGTGAGAGCGAGTGAGTTAGAGTGAGCGAGTGAGTTAGAGTGAGCGAGTGAGTTAGAGTGAGCGTGTGAGTGAGCGCGAGCGTGTGAGAGAGCGAGCGTGAGAGAGCGAGCGTGTGAGAGCGAGCGAGTATGAGTGTGTGCGAGTGTTCTTAAAATCCTTGAAAGTGAGCGAGCGTGTGAGTGAGCGTGTGAGTATGAGTGTGTGCGAGTGTTCTTAAAATCCTTGAAAGTGAGCGTGAGTGATAGTGAGTTAGAGTGAGCGAGCGTGTGAGTGAGCGAGCGTGTGAGAGCGAGCGAGTATGGGTGTGTGCGGGTGTTCTTAAAATCCTTGAAATGTGTTGAGTCTCAGACATGTAGTAGGTGTGCACCAAATTGGGAAACTGAAGGTTTTTGACCAGAACTGTAAATGTTTAATTTTTAATGTTTTTTAATTCATATATATTTTAATTTAAACATTCCACTCGATATAGAACAAAAACAGAGGGCCGCTGCCTGCAGCATGCCAATGCCATCACCTCTATAGAAGTCACCAATTAGTCGTATAGCAGATTATAAGAATAAGTTGATGTACAAACGCTGCTTGTGTTCAGGGACGCTGGGCTGTGCAGTACGCTCTGTAGCCCACATGGTGTAATCGTTCCGACTGTGTTTCGGCTAGGGACGTCTGTGCGTCGTGTGGATGTTGAAAAGCCTGAAACTCGCTTGTTGCTTGGATGCAGGAGCGGGCTGAAAACAGAAGTGTCATCATTTCCGCTATGCCCAAAAACCAAACCTACAGCATGGCAGGGTGAAGCCTGACAGATCCGTGGATAGAAGCTCGGCCACACTTGCACATGCAGATCCCTATCTGGCCCTCTCTCGGATCCTCCACTTCATCAGCTGAGACGGGCCACACCAGCGCTGTGTCTTATCAGCGTTCCCTTTGATTCTCATAGGGGCTGTCAGACCTTTTTAACTTGGGCTAAACCACATCCCTGCTCCCCTTCTCACAGACTGCGTGGGGTTCACAGGTGGGCTGTTTCACTGCCTGATCAAAAGTAACATGGGGATTGTTTCGTGCCGGCTGTGGGAGCATTGTATTGTTCAAAGACGTGTGGTAACCCATGTGCCGTTGGATGTAGTCTTCTTTTTTTTTTTTTTATATATCAAGATGTCTCCTTGGTTTAGCTGTTTGGCGTGAAAGGACTTGTCTTTGGCCTTAACCTACTTGATGGTAACACGAGTGATTTTGCTGGAGATCAGGCTGCTCCATTCCAGAGCATACCAGATTTGCCCGGTACTTGCCTGCAGGGGCAAAACCATAGAATATGGGTAGAACCGTTTGAGAGATTTCGCCTAATTCTGTAGTTGAATAGTAGCTTTTTAGTTTGGGAGGTTCCTTCACTTTGATAATTAGAACCATATTTAAGGAAATCTAAAAAAAAATTTATTGTGCAAATTGGCAAACAGTGTTTTTTTTTTTTTTTTTTAATGGGTTTTTTTTAAATTTTTTTTTATTTTTTTTGGGCTAGTCTAAATTCCCATTTCCATTCTTGCTAGGTGGTCTGATGTCTGTTCAGCTAAGGCTAAAGCTAAGCCCAGAAGCCTGACTATTCCATATAACAGCTACTACCCTCAGTGCAGCAGACGAAAGTGTAGCAGACTCCAGGGCGTTTTTCATTTAGGGGAATTATGCTAATTTCATTTTTCATTTTATTTTGGAGAGTACTAGTATAGATTTCCATCCTTCGTTTTTTTTTTTCCCCATATGTTGTACATCCGTATTCACCCTGTTGGAGGCGCCACCTGCTGATGAGCTCGGTGTGCTCTGACCAGTTAGCTCGCCCACTTTGCCCTGATTGATCAACCACCACAGCAGCATCCTGTTACGAGTCCCACCCGGACACCACTGTGGCTGTTCTCACAGTGTCGGCCGGTCAGAGTCTGATACTGAGAGTCCGGTAGGTCCACCTTCCCAAGCTGCAGCAGGATGTGTGTTGAGGGTGTGCTCATATTGCCGGTGGGCTGGGCAGTAAGGATTGTGTTGCGAGATGATGTCATCTTGTAACAGTGTAAAGAGCAGCTGAGGAAAGTGTGGGAGAGTTTCTCCGTGTGGCCTGTACAGGCACTAAAGGAGAGGGAGAAACCGGAAGAGTGACGAGGAAACTGATACCTGGGGATGAGTTTCGATGACTGAACCGGTATATGACCCATACCTACTCCTTGTATTGTCCTGAAGTATTTCAAATTGGCAGCACCACTAACGGCTTGATTCCCCTTTTCTCTTTTTCTCCTCCTCCTCTTTCTCCACCTTCTCTTTACCTCGAGTGTGCTAAAACCGGCCGTCCGCTGAGTGATCACCAGGTGATCCTACTGCACCTGGCGCTCCTGCAAAGAGACACCGGCCTCCTTTTCCGGCGGGTTGGCCGAGCTTCATAAAAATACCATGCTCCTCCTGCCACCTCGGTGAAACTTTTGACTTCCCCTTGTGATCCCATAACCTGAGAGCTCGCCGGGAAATCCGCTCTTTCATCCTTCCCCACTGTTAAACTAATTACCAGCCTGCAGTGCTGGCCCGGGAACGCAGTAACCAGGCTTATTGGGCGTGAGCTGTCGGGTGATTCCGACTCTGTGGCCCCGGTGCCTTCTCCTGGCCTTGCAGCTCACACGCTGAAG
>JAMWET010003861.1:52500-70000 GCA_024036415.1 Prochilodus magdalenae
CCAGATCTTTCAGACCCTCCACAGGCTCAGTCCAGTGTCTGAACGCCTTTCAGTGGTGGCTTGGGTTTGAAGAACCTCCACACAGATGTTAATGCTCTATATCATTTCCACGGAGCGGCGCATCCACTGCGGAACTATTTAGGAGCTGGTATTATTGGGGCGGTCGGATACCTATGTGTGTCTGCAGGAGGACAGGATCAGACCGAGAGAGAAGTCGGTGTAGTGTGACTGTCAGCGCCCCGTGTGTGTGTCCACTGACTGCCGAACCGATGACACACACTTTCAGTGTCTCCCTTTGAGGCGGACATTCCTTTGGCTCGATCTCATGTTCCTAGCAACCCGGAGCGCTCCGTTAGGGAGAAAAGACAGTAGCGGCCTGACATGCTGTCTCGGTGTGGGGACGTTTGAAAGCGCAGGCGCCCAGGGTGTAAACGGAAGTCGTGGCTTTGTTTTAGAGAACGCTGTAGCTTTAGCGTGAGGTGTTGGTGTCGCCGTTGTTGGCGTTTATCTGGGATTGCTTCGGCCTCGGAATGGGCCGCATGTTAGAACCGAGCTTAGGCAAGCCTCGTGAAGTAGAAGTTCTTCAGAAAGGGCTTTAATTGCTCGTTCTGCCTCGACTTACGTTGTTGTTGTTGTTGTTTGTCCCTCATACGGTGTCTGAGCTTTGGCAGACTGGTGCCATGTTCCTCACAAACGGCTCTGACGGACTCTGGCTGATTTTCCTTTGTTCCGATTCTCGGGGGGGAAGCAGCGTGATTAATAGTCGGGTTCGCCCTGAAGATGCCTCCTGCTGAGAGACTTTATTCCTCCATCCCTGGAGGAGCTGCTGCTGCTGCTGCTTCTTCTCACCACTTCCTTCCCGACACCATCAAGTGGAACAAGACTTGATTAAGTGGAAGTGACTCTGTAAGAGCAGGAAGTTTTTTGGAATACCGTGAAATAGCCGAGCAGATCATTTCGGAGCAAAACTTGAAGACGTGGCAAATGCCGTGCTCGTGTTGTCGTGTAATTTATTAAGGACCCAACCGGATTTTTCTGGTCTGTCAGCTCTCAGGAAGAAAAGTATGTCATCCTCCGTGCCATGCCTGAGCCGGGGCTTTAATGTTTAACTGGCAGGCCTGCGCTTATCGCTGTGGCTCCTCGAAGACGAGTGTCACAGATGTGAGTTTTAAAGGCACATGAGAATAGGAGGTGGGAAGGCTGTGCGCGGCGCGCCGTACTGCTGGAATATTGCATGATCTTTTCAGACCAGTGCAGCCTGGTGAGGGAGCCAGATGGCGTGGGGCAGCATGGGTCATGACACTGAAACTCTCCTCTCCTGCTGTTACATCTTCTCCTCTACGCTCTGTTTCTCCTTCTCACTTTACCGTGATGGACTGTTCAGGAGTAACTCCAGTGAAAAATTAAATTCAGTTTTCCGTAAGCGTAGTCACGTAGTCAAGACGTTTAGGCACGTCACTATGTGGGAGCTTAAGCTGGTGGTTATTTGCTGTACGATTTAAGGATGCGCTGAATGTAAAGCAACCGAAATTATTCCAAAGAATACGGCAAAACGTTTGAAACGACCGAATAACTTTACGTTTTAAATGACGCTGTTATGACACTTCTAGTTCTCACATGTAGACGCGAAAAAGTGCGGATCTTTGACTTTGGCTTCCCAACGTTTCATTTTGTTCAGTTTCGGCTTCGGACGAAAATTTTTCATTTGGGTGAATTGTGACCGTAACCTCCCTCTGTATAGCCATGGTCCAGCAGATGCTCCAGAATCAAACTAGGCTGATTAACAGCACATCTGTTTTCACCAAGAGCACCTTTAATCCGAATGCACTGCAACGCTTACCACCATGGACACCTTGGGGCTTCTAATTGAGGCTGCCGCCATGTTCCGTGATTTCTCTAACGGAGCCTTCGCTGGTGCCTGGTCTCAGATGATAGCCCAACAAGGCTAGTGAGCTCGTTAGGCAGTCTCAGTGACCCGGCTCGCCCTCCTCTAGGCGTACTCCAGTCCTCCAGCTGTAAGGGTCACCGAACCCTCAGCCCTCTCCCTCCCGCAGCCCGCTCAACTCCCGGGGCTTTTAATTAAGACGAGAGTTTACAGAGCCCGGAGCTCTCTCAAGGTTTCCTCTTCACCCCCGCGTCTGGAACAGCTGCTTTTTTGCAGCCGTGGAAAAGTCATTTGTACTATAGCTGAACTGGATTTCGGGGGAGTGAGCGGTGGAGTTGTGCATTCCTCCTCAAGAAGTTCTGTGGGAAGACAGAACCATGTGAATTCACGTATACTGGAGTTAGACAACGTAAGGATCGCTGCCGTTCGAAAGTTCGCTCGTTACTCGTTATATACGTTTAATATCAGTGTATGTACGTTATAGATTGAGAGGTAAATAGATTATACACTGTTCACCACCGGGCTGTTTAATGTTCCATAGACAACAGGCTCCTGCAACCCCCGAGAGTCCCAAGAGGTTGAGCAGCCTGCATGATGAACCTATGAATGAACATGTGTAGTATTTGAGAACATGGAGTCTATAGGAGACACCATCATACTCTCAATTTTATATAACCTATAGCATTATGAATTATTCTGGAGACAGATAGACAAACGGATAGACAGATAGACGGCCGGACAAGACAGATGCATAGACAGACAGGCAGACGGATAGATGGACGGATGGGTGGATAGACAGACAGGCGGACGGACGGATGGGTGGATAGACAGACAGGCGGACGGACGGATGGGTGGATAGACAGACAGGCGGACGGACGGATGGGTGGATAGACAGACAGACAGGCGGACGGACGGATGGGTGGATAGACAGACAGACAGGCGGACGGACGGATGGGTGGATAGACAGACAGACAGGCGGACGGACGGATGGGTGGATAGACAGACAGGCAGGCGGACGGACGGATGGGTGGATAGACAGACAGGCAGGCGGACGGACGGATGGGTGGATAGACAGACAGGCGGGCGGGCGGACGGACGGACGGATGGATAGACAGACAGACGGACGGATGGATGGATAGACAGACAGGCGGACGGACGGACGGACGGATGGATGGATAGACAGACAGACAGGCGGACGGACGAATGGATGGATAGACAGACAGACAGGCGGACGGACGGATGGATGCATAGACAGACAGGCGGACGGACGGATGGGTGGATAGACAGACAGGCGGACGGATGGGTGGATAGACAGACAGGCGGACGGACGGATGGATGCATAGACAGACAGACAGGCGGACGGACGGATGGATGCATAGACAGACAGGCGGACGGACGGATGGATGCATAGACAGACAGGCGGACGGACGGATGGGTGGATAGACAGACAGGCGGACGGATGGGTGGATAGACAGACAGGCGGACGGACGGATGGATGCATAGACAGACAGACAGGCGGACGGATGGATGCATAGACAGACAGGCGGACGGACGAATGGATGCATAGACAGACAGGCGGACGGACGGATGGATGCATAGACAGACAGGCGGACGGACGGATGGATGCATAGACAGACAGGCGGACGGACGGATGGATGGATAGACAGACACAGGCAGGCAGACTGATGGATGGATGGATGGATAGACAGACAGACAGACAGACAGGCGGACGGATGGATGGATAGACCAGAATTATCCTTGGCTCTGGCTCGCTCGTCTAGCTCCCTCACTTCCTCCTAAGCTCTGGGCACATGGAGAGGGCCTGTGTGTTTCTAACACTGGACCTTGGTTACAAGTGCTTTCCAAATGGCAGCCATACTGTAAACATCAGCTCTGTGAAGCGAGCGGAGCGCCGTTTATAGTCAGCCAGGTTTACGTTGTTCAGGCTGTTGTCAGGGGTTCTCAGCACTTACCCGGGTTCAAGTGTCCATTTACCACTTCCACTGAGCTTCAGCTTTGAACTACCGTTCTCTCAACACCTGCTCTGTTGCGCTTTAATTGAGCTTCATCCTCCTCACTCTCTGACTGCTCCTTGTGTTTTGGCTGCCCTCTTTAAAGGCCCAGCTCGTCAGAGTTTCAGTTTAAAACCTTCCAGGATGAACTAAACCGATCTACCGACGGTGAAGGAATAGCAGTTTGGCAGTTAGTCTCAGATGTCAGTGTATCGTGTTGCTGAGATACCTGCTGCTGTTAACCAGCTAGCCCTGGGCCTGGCTGTCCTGTATACGTGCTGTGTAGCATCGTTCAAGGATGGATCAGTCAAACTGAAACTGCGATGCAAGCTTCCTCGTTTGTGAAGGTTTTGGCTCCGCACAGCCGTCGCAGGCTTTGGTTAGCTGAAGTCACTCTGAGGCAGTAGCGTGTCAATGTTTATAGGGCTCTGAAGGAGCAGAATGTGGCTTTTGTTAGTAGGTTAGTGGGCTGTATGGCAAAAATACAATACTGTGGTTCATGCTGTGATTATTTTTAAACGGAGAAGATTAAACCAGCATTGTAAAAGTGCCATAAATCTGTGACCACAGTGATTTTATTCAGTATTGGTAATTTATTTATTATTATTATTTATTTATTTATTTATTTATTTTAGTGAGGCAGTTTATCACAATATTAATATATGTTGTAATATTGATTAGCGATAGCTGTTATTTCGGCAATTTATTAGTTATGTTGTTTGTGGCATCTATTGATTAAGTAACTTCAACAGTCAATTGTAAGCGACTTTGGGTTTGAAAAATTATTATTAAGTATTATTATTATTGTTATTATTATTATTATTATTATTGTTATTATTATTATTAATATTATTATGTACATTATTAAGTAATTACATTACCATTTGTGTAGCATTACTGATTGTTGTTAAACCCACCTGAGAAAAAAACAAAAAAGACTGAACCGTACCTAACAGGTAATACATCCATGAGCACCAACAACAGCTGTGATGGGATTTGGCCTGGACTGGACCAGTTAGACGATTCCACAGTTGGGCCCGATTTGGTGGATGCCATCCCTGGCACAGTACCAAGGAGAGTCCTGAGTTTCCTGTAGACTGGGATTTCCCCACTGCTGGTAGACCTGTATGACCGTACGCTGCTTCCATACACCTGCAGATTCAGCTACTTCCCTTACACTATGGTCTTTGGCCACGCCCACATGCTCAGTCCCTCCTTTTAGCCAATCATTAACATCTGCTCTGGAGCGTTTTCCACACATGGACGGAGACCTTGCCTGCACTCTAGCACCTCTTCCCAATCTATGGATCCCATTACTCACACCCGCAGGTGGTTATAGCCCCATCATCCTCATGCAGCGCCACCTGCAGGAGCCTGGAGGTACTACCACCGTTACATTCAGTGAGCTTATGATGGGATGGTGGGTGTACTCCACCTGGAAAGGTATTTATGTGGGGTCTCTTGTTGGGCGGTGTCTTCTTATATCCTAAAGCCAAGACTGCTTGATAGTACAATACAGATGACCGTGTGGTCCCTGCGGCGGTACCTGCGGCGGTACCTTCGGGTCGTCGTGACCGGTTCTATCTTTAAATCCAGTTTGTAAATGTAAGAGAGACATTCCGTTCTTTCGGAGCGGCTCAGTTTATAAGGGCTTTCAGCTGTTCCAACCTGAAAGGTCACACGTATTGATTTTTGTCCTGGAAGGGCTTCTCTCCCGGTTCTGAAGCCTGGTTATCACCCGCAGAGCCTCCAGCTCCCGGTGGTACTCTGGGTGAACTTGCGCCTGCATGTAGTTATGATTAATGAATGACTTTAACACAGCCGATGATTAATTGCCAGAATTCACCCCTGAACTGTTTTGACCTTCGGATGGGGTTTTAGGCACAGCTGCGGAGAGAGGACCTTGAGCGGTTCATTACCGTCGTCCTGAACCCCTTATGTGCGAGTCCCAGGTTATCACTGTGGTGTTTTGTGGAGATGTAGTGTTTGATGATGGTGGTTAAATTTTGGTGTTTATTTATTTTTCATTAACTGTGTTCTGTAAACACATTAGCACGGTGCCCTTCAATGCACTGTGCTGTATTATATGCGCTGTATATATGGACTATATAATATATACTGTGTTATATACTGTCCATTTTTAAACAGAGCTCTACTGCGGCGTCTTATTCCTTCACGGAAAATGGTACCCATAAATTTTACTGTCGTTTTATTGTGGTCTTCTCATCACACACATGCATTAGGCATATTATGTGGCCTTTGCGGATCAAATCGAGGCTTTTCATAGCCGTAATGTACGATTGTCGCACATTCCTAGAAGAGCCTCCAATGACCTCCTGCATTTACTCATCCTTATTGGAAAAGCTCTTCAGAATGCCTCTCTCTCTCTCTCTCTCTCTCTCTCTCTCTCTCTCTCTCTCTCTCTCTCTCTCTCTCTCTCTCTCTCTCTCTCTCTCTCTCTCTCTCTCTCTCTCTCTCTCTCTCTCTCTCTCTCTCCCTCCCCTCCAATCAGAAAAGAAGGATTATTGGATATGAGGAAATGTGGACTCCAGCTAAGATACAAATGCCTTTATATTACGGGGAAAGATTTGTGACCATTTGCGGCTGGTTCAGAAGCTGCTTTTGTCCGGATGCCAAATGGCATCAGCCTTGCCGTTTCATTGAGTCCTATTGATGTTTGCTGGATGCTCATTGCCACACACAGCCGTCTGTTTGCTCCTCGTTTCCTAGCAGGACTATTGTTGCTCCGTTTGAGATTTTCCCACTGTCTTTTGAGCCGTGTTGTTTTTCCCTCTGCTCTAAAACGCCTGAACCAGGTGGAGGAGAAGAGACGGACCGGCGCAGGCCTGGGGTCTGTTAAATGCTGGCCTTTTAAAGCAGACGAGTTGTCGTTACACCCGTCGAGCCATGCACGTCCCTTCTCCTGAATCTGTGTTCTGCCCTTTTTGGTTAAATCCAATCGTGAGTTTGTGCGAGACTTGCATCCAGAGTTTTCCTGAGCCTATGTAGAGGGGCTGGGATGCATGTCTTCATTGTGTCACTGCGTGCACCATCCATCATCTGGGGGTGGTGGTGTGTTAGTGTGTGTTGTGCTGGTGAGTGGATCAGACACAGCAGTGCTGCTGGACACCTCAGTGTCACTGCTGGACTGAGAATCGCCCACCAGCTAAAACTATCCAGCACAACAGTGTCCTGTGGGCAGCGTCCTGTGGGCAGCGTCCTGTGGGCAGCGTCCTGTGGGTAGCGTCCTGTGGGTAGCGTCCTGTGGGCAGCGTCCTGTGGGCAGCGTCCTGTGACCACTGATGAAGGACTGAAGGATGACCAGCACTGCACTGTGCAGCAGCAGATGAGCTATCGTCTCTGACTGTCCATCTACAAGGTGGACCAGCAAGGTAGGAGTGTCTAATAGAGTGGACAGTGAGTGGACACAGTGTCTAAACACTCCAGCAGCACTGCTGTGTCTGATCCACTCACACCACCACCACGTCAGTGTCACTGCAGTGCTGAGAATCATCCACCACCCACATCATACCTGCTCTGTGGTGGTCCTGTGGGGGTCCTGACCATTGAAGAACAGGGTAATACAGTATACAGAGAAACAGATGGACTACAGTCTGTACCTGTAGAACTACAGAGTGTCCTGTATGGTCAGTGGATAATGAGTACAGGGTCCTGTTGGACATGGTTCAGTACTTCTACTCAAAGCATGAAGAATCTCCTTTAAAGCTCATTGTAATGGGGAAGGCCCACATGCCTCCACCCACACAACAGCCGTGTCATGCGGCGTGTTAAATTCGCCATTGACCTGCAATTTCATACCTTGTAATTTCTGCCTTTGAATTAGTCATAATAGCTCTGGTATGATGATTTATGCCATCCTTGGTTTGTCTTTGTCACATCCATGTTTGTTTTCGTGGATAATGATGGTGCGGGGTGTCTCAGGAGAGCGAGCGAGTCGGTGTCTGCGTGTCTTTAGTGCCGTTGAGAAGATAAGTGTGGGTTTAATCTTGTTCTAATTACACAGTCATTACAAACAGGTTGGCAGCAGCACGTGTGTGTGTGCGCGCGCGCGCCCGTGCGTGTGTGGTGAACCCAGCGGTTGCCAAGTGAGCTTTCGTTTCCAATAATCTGATTTATACCACGCCACCAGCGACCGTTGGTTACTACAGCAACAAAGGCAACGATCAACAAAGCAGCTGCTGTTAGGTTTTCGCAGCTTCCTCTCCGTGGTTTATTTTAGCTTTCCTCGGATCACACGAGCAACCCATGAGTCAGCGCCACGTCCTCCATTCACTCCACTTGTCAGCATAAGAGGATTTCTACTTGGAGCACTGCCCACAAGCCCAGTAAGGAGATCATCTCGAAGACACATACCTTACTCTGGGAGAACGAGCTGGTGTGCACCCGGGATGGTTCTCACTATAAGCAGTATACGCAGTCATGTAGGGTCTCTTAGTCAAGCTGTTCTGTTGGGAAGGAAGATAAAGGGGACCAGGATCAATAACTGATGATCAATTTAGACTGATATGATCAATATTTATTGAGCTACACATACAGAAGTCTGTCTCTCAGTATGGCGTCGGGCCGCCATGTTTGCTAACCCAACACGCCAGACGTCTCGGTATGGAGCTGTAGAGGTTCCTAATGGTGTCCTGTGATAATCCATCCCATGCAGCTTGAACATCCTCACACAGTTCCTGCAGATGGTGCGGTAGGGGTGGAGGTGGAGTGACACCAGGCCTTCTGGACTCGGTGCTGACCACGGTGCCTCCACACACGGATTCGTTGGGCGTCTCCACCAAGACTAAAGCGGGACTCGTCACTGAAGATGACCCGCTGCCATTCTGAGTCACTCCATGCCAGTCTGCCACGACACCACTTGTCAAAGAGCAGTTGGTGAGGTTGTCGTGGTAGTAAGGGCAGTCGTCGGCCTGACGGCTGACTCGTGGGGCCATCACTGCTCGCTGAATGTCGGTAATCGTGGCTGTTGGGTCAGGTACAGCTGAAAGGCCTGTCTTTGCTTGCGTCACACGTCATTCAAATTTCCTAATCTCACCTAGCGCTTCAAACGGGTGAAAGGAAGATGTATATGGATCTCTCTCTCTCTCTCTCTCTCTCTCTCTCTCTCTCTCTCTCTCTCTCTCTCTCTCTCTCTCTCGCTCTCTCTCTCTCGCTCTCGCTCGCTCGCTCGCTCGCTCAAACGGGTGAAAGGAACCCGTTGCAGGAACTGTGTGAGGATTTCGCTCTCTCTCTCTCGCTCGCGCTCTCTCTTTCTTTCTCTCTGCTCTCTCTCTCTTTTCTCTCTCTCTTTCTCTCTCTCTGCTCTCTCTCTCTTTTCTGTCTCTCTTTCTTTCTCTCTACTCTCTCTCTCTCTGCTCTCTCTCTCTTTTCTCTCTCTCTCTCTCTCTCTCTTTCTCTCTACTCTTTCTCTCTACTCTCTCTTTCTCTCTCTCTCTCTCTCTCTCTCTCTCTCTCTCTGTCTTCTCTCTCTCTCTCACTCTCTCTCTCTCTTTCTTTCTCTCTACTCTCTCTCTCTTTGTCCTCTCTCTCTCTCTCTCTCTCACCCACACACACAGCACTGCCACTGGAGACAGCTGTCCTGGTGGCCTCTCCATCCCTGTACACCGGTCTTGCTATTTGGTGGCAGGCCTTAAGATAGCTGTGCTGTAGTGAGGGATGAATTATAGATGTGTTTATTCCTCCGTAGTTTTAGAATCGGGCACTGTTTCCTTTCAGGGTATTATTTCAGTCAGCCTTCACTATATGACTGTGGAAGTGCCAGCCATGCACCCTTAACGTACGCGTGTGTGTGTGCGCCTGTGTGTGTGTGTGTGCGTTATAGAGTTATAGAGTAGTGGGACGTGTGGGTGCGTGTGTGTGTGTGTGTGTGTGTGTGTGTGTGTGTGTGTGTGTGTGGGTGTGTGTGTGGTGTTTGTGTGGGTGGTGACCTCCATGTCTTTGAAATCCATCAAACAAACTCGTGTATACGTGTGTGTGTGTGTGTGTGTGTGTGTGTGTGTGTGTGTGTGTGTGTGTGTGTGTGTGTGTGTGTGACAGCAGCTAGCCTGAAGCCGGAAGACTGGGGAATCTTCAGTGTAAGAATCTCCAGCATCTGCTGTGCTTTGGGCAAAGCCCTCAGGCTCCTTCATCCATTCCTCATCCCCTGTGAGGAAGAGGAGGAAGGGCCTCGAGATGAATGTTGATCTTCGTTTCTTTCTCGTCAGGGGGACTGAGGAGGACAGGTAGAGGGAAGAGTACACTGCGCGTAGAGGCTGTGAGTGGGCAGCTATGAGCTAAATGTCGTAGCCTGATATGGACGGGAATGTCAGGAAATGCGTCTATGGAAACATGGTTGTAAAATTAGATATGAGCACTGCGTTAAAACAGCCAGACGTGTTGGAGTATTTGGTAATGTGACTCTAATGTGAGACTCCGGGGACATAAACTCTAACAGCAAAATGCTAACAGCTGCAGCGTTACATGTGTAGATTTACATTGTCTAGCTGTCTGCCTTTCCAGTGATGCTGCTTGGTTTGGCTTCTAGAGAACATTTACAAATACAAATGTATATTTATATATATTTTACTGGACTTTTTATTCATTATTACTAGACCAGTTAAGAAGTGTATTTGGAAATGTCTCTACAGGCCAGGAGAAGGGAGGCTTTAGCAATGCTAAGCGTGCTATCGGTGAATGAAGGTGAATGGCCAGCTGTTAGCATGTTGTGAATTCACATATACAACTCTATATAGAGACCACTCCAGTTTCTTCTTCAGTCAGCATCTCCACATGTACAGCAGGTTCTCAGTGAGGAACCGAAGGTTGGGTTCTAGCTATACTGGCAGATACAGTGAGCGTCTGGTTCACAAGAACAAGGTCCAGCAGCAAACACACAGGACAACACAGCTACAGACTGGCAGAGGGCCAAAGCCCCTCTCTACTGGCCGTGATGAGCGCCACCTCATTCCAATGTCCCTTACCCACCGTAAGATGACCTCAGGTGACCTACAGAGAGACTGGCGAGCGGTGGCTGGGGGGAACGCACAGTGAGCATGGTTCTAAAAACAGGCTTCTGGAGGTCATTAGTGATTTTCTAATAAACAGATCTAATACTATATCTGATCTGGAGTTTGGGAGACATGCTTCCAGTAGTGTAGAGAATCAAACAGAACTGAGGGATTCTGGTCCAACACAAACCCAGAACCTGCACAGCTAGAGACACTGATCACTTGGAGGTGGGCTCTTACATTTTATGTGTGCATGTTTATACATACACATCCCAGAAATGTGTCATGGAAGGCATCCACCAAATCTGGCCCAACTGTGCAGCTCTTTGATGCAAGAGTGTCTGAACATTGATGTGGCCTACATCCAGAAACTTCGTCCAGTCTTTCCCAAACCCGTCCCAGCTGTTACTGGTGCTCGTGGAGCCACTACACGCTCTTATATTTATTTATATAGATACTTGTATGCATCATATAACATCCCGTTAACCTGAATTAATTTCAAACTGTACCAGTTAAATAGTGTCCTTGAAAACGTCTGCATGGCACAGCGACAAGCGTCAGACAGAGAAACTCTAGAGATGCTAATCCTGCTATTGGCTACTACTTGCTTCCACTGATCTTCAGCCATATTGTCATATTTGCTAGAGCTACCCCTTTAAGGAATACGGTTTGGGGGAGGGGGGTTGGTGGTGGTAGGAACCCTGAGGCAGACAGGTTCCAGCACTGGAAGAGAGAAGGAATGTTAAATTAGGAATTCCAAACAGCCTCTTTATCCGAGTGCTGAGTGAAACTTCGCTCCTCAGTGGATCCCCCCGCCCCTCAGCTCCCCCTTCCCTTAAGGGAAGGAATGGAGCAGGGTCGGCGGGGTCACGGCTGTGTGTGCGCAGGGATTTGGAAGAAAGAGCTTTATCCAGCTTCGTTGTTCACTCGTGGCTGTGATCCACTTAAAAAGCCAAACGTGTCTCTGATCTCCACTGTCTTTGCTCTACCCTTCTCTTGTTCCTGCGTTTTGTGTTCATGTGTATTGTGCGTGCCCCACAATAGCTCTGTCTTAATGCCTTTCACTCGTAACTCTGCTCCACCTGGTCCGTATTGTTGATGTGAAGTTGGAGTTAAGCTCCGTGTCACCATGTATGTCTTTCCTGCATACAGCTGCTCCTTATTTGCCGGGCTTCAAATAAGGAGCCAGTGTAATTGATTAAAGGAATTTCTGGGAATGAGGCGGAGGAAATCCAGCTGTTCAGCTACCCCCCCCCCCAGTTTGTGAGTTTCCAGTTTGCTCTGTTCCCATTTATCAAAAGGTTTAATCGGATGTATGAGAGAGGCTGACATGTAACAGTCAGAAAGGCGGTCTCTTTATCCAGTAAAGGTGGTGTTAATAAATGTACCAGGGTTATTTCTTGTATGTGAGCTTTCTCTCAACGCTGATGTCCTTTATCGTGGATCTATAAAGAAGAAGAAAATATTTTTGATTGTGTTTTGGAATAAAACCTTTCCTATATTAGGAATTAGGAATATATTGAGAAATTTCACATTGTGTTTGTTCTGTAGTGTGCTGTATGGGCTTGTACAGTGATACTCTGTTCATAGGTAACCCCCTCCCATGTTAATACATTTCCTAAATAGAAACTGTGCACTAAACTGTGCAGGGAAATACCAGATTTCACTTTTTGTGGTGATAGAAGTTCATTTTGGCTAAGCAACTCAGCATAGTTGGGTAGAGAGTAAAACAGAACACAAACTCAGAAACTGTACAACTAGAGAAACTGATCATTTAGTGGTGGGCTCTACAGGGGTAGGACAATGAAACTGAAACACCTGGTTTTAGACCACAATCATTTATTAGTATGGTGTAGGGCCTCCTTTTGCGGCCAATACAGCGTCAGTTGGTCTTGGGAATGACCTATACTGCGTCCTGCACAGTGGTCAGAGGGAGTTTAAGCCATTCTTCTTGCAGGATAGTGGCCAGGTCACTACGTGATGCTGGTGGAGGTTCGTCCTTCTTGGTGGTATGCTGACATTACCCTGGATACCGTGGCTCTTGATACATCACAAAGACTTGCTGTCTTGGTCACAGATGCGCCAGCAAGACGTGCACCAACAGTCTGTCCTCTTTTGAACTCTGGTATGTCACCCATAATGTTGTGTGCATTGCAGTATTTTGAGCAGAACTGTGCTCTTACCTGCTAACTGAACCTTCACACTCTGCTCTTACTGGTGCAATGTGCAATTAATGAAGACTGGCCACCAGGCTGGTCCAATTTAGCCATGAGACCTCCCACACTAAAATGACAGGTGTTTCAGTTTCATTGTCCAACCCCTGTACATGTGTATATTTGTATGTATGTATGTATACACACACACCTATCTCAATCAAGCATCCCAGAATTGTGCATCCACCAAATCTGGCCCAACTGTGCAGTTCTTTGATGCAAGAGTGTCTGAACATTGATGTGGCCTACATCCAGAAACTTCGTAAAGTCTTTCCCAAACCCGTCCCAGCTGTTAATGGTGTTCGTGGAGCCACTACACGCTCTTATGTATTTCTATTGATACCTGTATGCATGAAAAAGCATGTAATAGAAGTTCATTTTGGCTGAGATGCTAAGAAACTTGACATGTCATTTCCCTGCTAGTGCCCGAACGTTTACAAACCGTAAAATGAAAGCGGACGTGTACAAACCAGAAACAACGGACCACAACTGTAGATCTCGGGGTGGTGACACCCAACCCTCAATACGTCAAACCTGCCCCGGTTTACTTCTGGGGTAAATCGAGGGTTTGGGTTATAGTGATAATCAAGGTCCATCTGGGTTCCAACTGAGAGGCATAGGCTAGAACACTAGCTAGCTCGTTGGTTGGCTGTGTAGTATCAGGAAAACCCCCAAAATACCCCTTTCCTTCCAGTACCAGCCAGAACCTCTGAGAGCTGTAGAAGGAAATGAAGTGGTTGGTTGGGTTGGGTGGCTTTTCTTTGGGTCTGTCTTTGTTTTTATTTAACTGAACTACGAGACCGGGTCTACAGAAGAACTCCAAACATGTTCCGAGTCCAAAATGAGCTTCTCCAGTTTTGCCCTGGAGCAGCTAGGCTAATGTAGCTGACGAGTATGACCAGAAACATATCACTGCTGTCAAAACCAAACCTCGTGTCTCCATTCCTGTCGTTTTTCAGTTTTTGACATAATTCTCCTTTGGCAAGTTTCCCTTGACATTGTGTATAAGTTTCGTGATGAATGACCCGAACGAAACGGCCCTGAATGACCCTGGAGAGAAGTCTGGTTTCGTTCACTGAGATGAAAAAGTGTGTGGGTTTTTTTCCCCCTTTTTTCCCTGTAAAGTTCTTGTTTTGCACATATGGGGTTTTGTTCTAGCGGCAGCGATCCTCAAATCAACACCCGTTGCAGTCACACAGTACAGACTCTGTAGAAGATAAAACAAACTACTGAAGTTCCACTTGTAACAGTAAGAGGAGCGATTCTCTGTTCACTTGTTCTGTTGGAATGGAGCAGCAGTGATGTCATGTTATGAACCAGTTCCTGGAGAGACTAGTCTAATTGCTGGTCTGTAGGAAGAGGGTTTGCTGGTCGGTAGAAGACAGCTGGGCCAGGCTTGGATGCCACTACAGTTCCCCTAACTGGCCTAAAGGGACTCTACTACAGAAATGTCAGTGTGAACGTTTTGACCAGTGTATGGGGCAGTTTTCGAGGCCAGCAAAAATGTCATGGCTGTTAAGCACTTCAGAGTCTAGGCTTAAACCATGTTCTGGAAATCAGCCCTATAGATGTATTACTTGTGTTGCCTAGTGAAGGACTAAACCTCAACCAAACACCACCTGACAAGCTACTACTTTTTCCAAGTGTGGAAAAATCTTTCCCAATTTTTTGGTAGTCAGTTCTTTCATATTTCACACCAGTTACGTTGGGTAGTATGAAACCCCCCAGGAATTAACTTAGCCTCCAGAATATGGAGCTCCAGAGTGAGACACTTGCTGTGGTCCTTGATGGACTTTCAAAGCACTTTGGTGGTAATGAGTACCAGGGTATGGCTACAGGAGTGGACCTGTTGAACGAGTGCCAGTGTCATGTGATTGCTGTGCGTGTGTGTGTGTGTGTGTGTGTGTGTGTGTGTGTGTAATGCTTTCTTATTTTTCATACAGTGCTTCATTCTTTCCCTCTCTCTGTCTGTCCAGGTATGACTACAAAGAAATGCTGCACAACTCCACTTTCTGTCTGGTGCCTAGAGGACGCCGCCTGGGCTCCTTCCGCTTCCTGGAAGCGCTGCAGGTAAAAAAAAAAAATTATATATATACACACACAGAGCAAAGCACCATCATGCGCATGCATGCCGTTTTATATTCCTCCCACAAATCTGGATTTGGACTCTTCGGAGCGGCGGTGTCGGGTCGCTGGTGCTTTGTTTTGTCTTAATTTGCAAAACCCTCCTCGTCCCTCCAGGCATGTGTCTGCTACTGCAGAGTTCTGGTCACCTTCCAGGCCTTTGCCCTTTGCCAGCACTCGCTGCATCATGGCATAGACTGATGATAACACCCAGCTCGGTGTTAGGATTCTTCTCCACACATGCACGCACACAGCCCTTCCAGGGAACACGCTCCACCTCGCGCTCCTAGAGGTTTAATTCCAGTTGCGTTTCCTTGGAAGCTGCCTAGTGCATCATGAGGGCTCCTTGTTTATTATACGATTATACTGGATATGCAAAAGTCATTGGAGGAATTTTACTGTTGGAGGGAGAGTTGCCGTGTAGGAGCCCATGGTATGTACAGTGTAGATGGAACTGGAACAGTGATCCTCAGGTCCGGTCGTGCATCTTAACCCTTTAAGGCCGTTTCTATTTCTGCTCTCTTCTAATATCTATCTATGGGTCGGCTCCATCTTGCAGTTACTCCCTCCTGGACTAATCAGACTGGATCTAATCAGACTGGATCTAATCAGACTGGATCTAATCAGACTGGATCTAATCAGACTGGATCTAATCAGACTGGATCTGATAGATGTTCTTCTAATGCTAGTTCTGTCTTTCTCGTCTCATCCGGGTTCGACCTGAGGAGGTTGGGTTCCGCCCTTGAGCCTGGTTCTTCTCGAGGTTTCTTCCTTCTCACGGGAGTTTTTCC
This sequence comes from Prochilodus magdalenae, assembly GCA_024036415.1. NCBI lineage: Eukaryota > Metazoa > Chordata > Actinopteri > Characiformes > Prochilodontidae > Prochilodus > Prochilodus magdalenae. The sequence goes on from JAMWET010003861.1 coordinate 68,533, forward strand.
TCGCCACTGTTGCCTCTGGCTTGCTCAAAGCGGGCTTGGACCCGGTTTTTCCCCACCCTCAAATGTCTGTACATAACTTTGTGTTTTTTTTTTTTTCCTTTTCTTTTATATAACAAACTGATTGTGTGTGAAGCTGCTTTGAGACAACGTTGGTTGTAAAAAGCGCTATACAAATAAACATTGATTGATTGATTGATAATATCTCTCATAATAATAATAATTCTCTTAATTATAGAAGTTTCATTAATGACTCACACACCGGTCACACTTTGTAACCCTGATTACCTAATGAATAATAAAATTTGCTGCTCTGAATCGAGCTGTGAATTAGCTCACAGGCTCACTCAGAGAAACCAGCAGGGAAACCTTGTTCATCTTTTATGTAGCGACAGAAAACACAGTAGCATACAGGAAGCTCAGGTTCTACATTCTGGAACTGATGAGACGGTTGTGCTGTTATATGATGAAAGTCAGTCTTCATGAAAGAGCCACAAGAAAAGAGACAGCTCCTGAAGGGCCTTGCCAAGAGGCGTCCTCGCGGAGGGGGTCCTGAAGTCCACAGAAACCTAGAGCGCCGTACCTGGGTTAAAAAAAAAAAAAAAGGTGTAGCTAATTTATATAGGACAGTGAACTTCATCAAAACGGTAAAGACGACACCGAATATCTGATCTATGACGCACTCTAGAAAACAAGAACCTGAATATACAGACCCCAGAATTACCCGGCTCCTTACCTGTGGTCTACTCTTTAAGTGTCCGTGTTATTACTGTCATAATCATGCGTCATAATCGTCAACATCAAGCTTAAAGCGCCGGCGCCGAGTCGACCAGTCCCTAGTGTGCGGATGGCAGCTCCTCCTGCGGCAGGAATGGCTTTCTTTTAGGTTCCCTATGGTTAAACGAATCTTACAGGCTCACTTTGTTCACCTCACCTGGAAACTGTGTATTTGTACCTCACTGTTTTAGTTAGAACCGACTCAGGACCGGGCCTATGGAGCAAACACCACATACACTCATCACCTTTACATCGAGGTGTCAGTGCATTTTTAGACCTCCGGCAGCTTCCCAGCTCCTGCTATGAAGTCCGAACTGACATGCTCGGGCAGCCTCGTGTTTGAAGACGCCTGCATTGTTGACATTTAGCACAGCGCACACTGACACGAACTGTCCTAACATGTAATTGACTGGCAGCGCAGCAAGGCTACACTTGAGCTGAAGGAGATCAGGCTCTAGCTTTAGGCTTTTGCTTCATTAGCTTTTTCGGATTTCACCATCTCCCTTCAGTTCAGGTTCAGTGCTGGGTTTCAGCGACTAGCAGTTACGCCTGTAGTCAGGTAACCTGTCGTCTGATCTCCTGACTATTTTGCCTTCAGTTTTTTTCCCGTTTATGGATCATTATAGTCATCCAAAGCGCCAACTGTGCAGCAAGCAGTGTCTGTCATGGTGCTCTATCTCTCCCTGTATATCCA
>JAMWET010003861.1:72500-103800 GCA_024036415.1 Prochilodus magdalenae
AGGCCTCACAGAAGACTGTCTAGGCCGGGGACCATGTTAGTAATCCGGTAGGAGTTTCTATCTGAGGTGCTCTTCTCGTTGGCCATCCTGCACTATTTTATCTCTCTAAAAAAATGTATTCAGAACTGTTTCGCTGCAGTTAACCAGATATTAATAAGGTCAAGGGCTAAATACACACAGCAGGTGAACGGGGCTCAAATCCTTTACTCTGTATGTGACACAGATGTCCGCATGGACAGCAGAACACCCTGCTAGACTTCCATGTGCGGTATTGAATCCGATACATATGGATTGTGCAGCAGTGCAGCTCAGTCTAAACAGCCAGGTTGGCATTTACCACACATTTCAACCTAACTCAACACAAGTCACAGCTTTGCACTGCCGAGACCTCGAATACTCGCCCTGACGTTTCCGTACCAACACTGTTAGTAGGCGTCTTCAAAGAGGTGCGTGAATGTGGCCAGAGGAGAATGAGACTGCAGGAGAAGCCTGGAAGCTCAACCAGAGACAGGAACCGATATAACGGTAGAGGTCGGATAGCGAGGGTGATGAGCCCACCTGTCAGCCTTTGGAACGCCTTGATTGCTCCTGTGGTGCTGGTGAACACTAACCTGAAACCTCCAGAAGCGGAACTGCGACAGCAGTCATGGGTGTTTAGCTCTGGATGAACGTGTGTGTTAGAAGGGGCATTGTTCTTTTGTGCAACAGCTGTGGTCTGTTCAGACTCATCTCAGATATGGATCCCATTTCAGGGATACAGTGAACAGCCCAACAAGAAAATCGTATCTGGTGAGAGAATCAGATATGGGCAGCCTCTACAACACAAAGCCAACCATCCCTCATAGCCTCAGTGCACACCTCTGTCCACGTCTGTCCGACACTTGTTGCTGAGTTTCAGCTACTGCAGGGGTTGGACGATGAAACTGAAACACCTGGTTTTAGACCACAATCATTTATTAGTATGGTGTAGGGCCTCCTTTTGCGGCCAATACAGCGTCAGTTGGTCTTGGGAATGACATATACTGCGTCCTGCACAGTGGTCAGAGGGAGTTTAAGCCATCCTTCTTGCAGGATAGTGGCCAGGTCACTACGTGATGCTGGTGGAGGTTCGTCCTTCTTGGTGGTATGCTGGCATTACCCTGGATACCGTGGCTCTTGATGCATCACAAAGACTTGCTGTCTTGGTCACAGATGCGCCAGCAAGACGTGCACCAACAGTCTGTCCTCTTTTGAACTCTGGTATGTCACCCATAATGTTGTGTGCATTGCAGTATTTTGAGCAGAACTGTGCTCTTACCTGCTAACTGAACCTTCACACTCTGCTCTTACTGGTGCAATGTGCAATTAATGAAGATTGGCCACCAGGCTGGTCCAATTTAGCCATGAGACCTCCCACACTAAAATGACAGGTGTTTCAGTTTCATTGTCCAACCCCTGTAGTCTCCTACTTCTATAAGAAATGGCCTGTCACTTTGTCGGCTCTGTCAGCTGCTAATGTGGGTTTTACAATGCCCCACAATGCTGAGCTAGACCTAGCTGGTTGTTCTGAAAACAAGGTACAGGTAGAAATTGACAAAGGTGGGTTTTGGTGCTGGAGAGGCTGAGTTTCTCCCCACCGTGTTCACGGCCGTTTCCAGCAGATTAGAAATCTGTTATGGACTGTACACTTCATCCAAGTTACTCCTGAGAACCCTGACAGTTGGCTTGCAGGCCACTTTCATTCGTTTAACCAAAAAGAAACCTGATGTCTGAATCCCTACCCAACTAACCAATGTTCAGGCCCGGCCCAGACTCCTGCCGCTAATGAATTCACTTGTCTGTTCCAACTTGGCAAACCTGAGAGAAATAATATTGTGACTCATTTTTTGGAGCATTGTGCCACATCGTCCACCCCTAATTAGAGGTATTAGCGACGGCGCATTGTTTCAGGGTCTTAATAGCTGTGTGGACATGAATCAGGCTCCTGGCTTCATTAGCAGTCATTAGTACTGGGAGAGAGATGTCTTCTGGGACATCAGCGACCACAGAGAGGCTGTTTTTTGGGAATGGCGTGCCAATCCGTTGTCAAGCGGTTTGTTTATACATCAGATTTCAAACACAGATGTTCCTTGTTCCTCACTGTGTACGGACATGTTATGCGCTGTTTGTTATTTACGATCCAAACCGTACGGGCACAATTACAGAACATATCTGCTGGATGGGCAGGCTGCTGTTCCAGTCATAAAATCATAGCTGGCAGCTACAGATAGGCCACACAGATCTCCCACAGGGCTTCCAGTCACTGTATTCCTTTTGTATTATATTCCCTCTCCCCGGTATGATGAGGAGGCGTCCCTCCGAGCAGACGGTTCAGTGCCTGTACTCGTCTCTCCAGGGTTTGGTAATTATGGGAAGGGAAGTATTGGAGTCCATCACAGTCGGCTAGTTAGTCGATCTGTTCTACGTTCGGGGTCTGTCTTTGATTTGGCGTCCGATTCCGTAATGACACAAGTGCTTGTGGGTGATAACGCTGCCGTAGAATGTTGCTGTATGAGATGCTGGATTACAGCTGGGCCTAAGTCGCTTCGTGAACGATGAATATGCAAATGAGCCGCCTTGACACAACAAAAGTTATATCGCTGGAAACGTAAAGCATGATGCAGTCCAAATATGCAGCTGGATTATTAGTCCTTCTGTTTTGTCTAGGTTGAGCCGCCATACACAGTAACGTGTTGTGTGTTTGCAGGCTGCCTGTATTCCCGTCATGCTCAGTAATGGCTGGGAGCTTCCCTTCTCGGAGGTCATCGACTGGAACACTGCTGCTGTGATTGGGGACGAGCGGCTACTTCTGCAGGTACATGTATAAACCTAGATTGTGGGGTGTTATTTTGTTTGTTTTAAAAGCATAAAGTCTTCAATTATATAATTTATAATGTAAACTTATAAATAACTTTCTATTTTTTTTACAGATGGCTAGTCTAGGTACAGGTCAGTTATTGTTCTAGTAATAAGCTGCAACGTAGGTTTGTCTGAGCATGGCACGGACGTGGTCACTGCGAAGAGAGATTAGTAATTAACTCTGTATCCTCGTTTATGGTAGGATGTTTAAATGTGGCATTCCTCGTAGGGCTGTTTGGAATACCATAAATACCATTTTTTGGGTTGCCATGTTCAGAGGTAACCAGCAGCGCGTATTCAAAGCAGGGAGCTGAAATAAAGTCGTTCAGAAACTCTGCATCCTGTATCTGTCCTGAAAGCACATCCGTGGCTTCATCTGGTGGAGCGGGTGGAGTAGAGGACTGTCTGTTCAAGGGCTGTAACCTTCATCCCAGTTACTCCTGAGCACTCCGAGTGTTATGTCGCAGGTCACCGCTACTGATGGTCTACAGTTAGCCAATAAGAACCCATAATATCTGAATCCCTACCCAACAAACGAAGGTTCAGGTCCCTGATGCCTGGTTGCAGCAGTTGATGGATTGTCTGTTCCAACCAAGTAAACCTGAGACGATTTAAATATCGTCGCTGTCCAATGAAAAACATGTATCTCCACTTTTGTCCATTTTTACTTTTATGCATCATTTGAACACATCAGCTGCTGTTTACACTGAGTGAGAATCTCATGATGAATGGACCAACCGAAGTGGCCCAAAACTGTTCGGAAAGACGTCTGGTTCCATTGACTTGCATTAAAGTTAAATGAGGTTTTTGGCCTCTCCTGTAAAGTTGCCGTTTTGGAGATACTTGTTTTTCTTTGGACAGCGACGATATATTTAAAAAAAAAAAATAATAAAAAAAAAAAAAAATATATATATATATATATATATATATATATATATATATATATATATATATATATATATATATATATTTAATATTTGTTTTGGAGCATCATGCCACATAATCCACCCCTTATTAGAGGTATTAAATTGTAAGGTGATGCCTTTAAGGCTTGACAGTGTGTAATTCACAGCCCTCTGCCAGCTGGGAGTTAAAATGAAGTTAAACAAAGAAAATCAGCCGTATACATTAATACATTAATCTTTTGGGCGTGTTTAACAGTGGAGATGGTATCGGTCTTAAGAGACGTTTTATTTATTTATTATTGAATGTATACATGGACATCAGCGGATAACAATAACACACTCAGCTTCGTTAAATAATATTGCATAGAAAATAAATCAAGCAGACACCCTGTTTCATATATGGCAGTTATATATTCAGAATTTTGTCCACAGAAAAAAAATAAAGCCTTTTAAAAAATATAGCCCTTTTTATGTATGTATGTATCCTTTCCTTTTCTCTGTATGTACGTATGCATATAGATTCCCCTGTGTATATGTAGCTGGGGGTGTGGGGTTACGAACAGATTATCTTTATTTACTTGGTTATTTATTTATTTATTTATTTATTTATATTAATTTTTTTTGTTCACGTGTTTAGTTTTGGGGGAAATTTTTTTTTTGAGGGACTACTTGGATATGTTCAATTTCTGGATGTAACTGTGCCTTTACTCCTCAATAAAACATATTATTAAAAAAAAAATATATATATATATATAGCCTTTTACTCAGGAAGCTGTGGTCAGAGAAATTATATAGATATGGTATAATGAACGTCCAGCATGGTACAGTGAGTTTCACTCAGTTCAGCTTTATGTTCTTACTGTTGTATAAAGTCAGTTCTATCATCCCACAGTCAGTGCAGTTTAATCACCACCTCCGGATCGATACGTTACCATGTGCCGATGCATTTTTACAGCAGAAATATAAACACTTGTAGGCTCTGCCGATATTTTATAGCTTATGGATCAACAGTATCGGCCTTGGAGGGTCATCGTTATTAGGCCAGAATGCCCTCCAGAACTTTTCCAGGGTTAACGTTCATCATTCAGTCTAGCCTGCTTTAAGGGATGCAGGAAAGGATGGTTTAGGCCAAGCGTTCAGCCAAAGCCTCCATATGCTTTTCTACGTGTGAGCTAAAATAGTTTATCTGCTGTATGAGGGATGCTGTTCCTAATTGTTATGGTGCAGAGTCGTTGATGGCTCTGCTGACTAAACCTGCGAAGAGTTTAAGAGCAAACTGCAGTGTAATTGAAATGGGACCAAGGGACGCTGTGGGGTTCCAACAGGGACAGGCTCTGTCAAATTCTAGTACCGGGCTTCTGCATTTAATACTCCACAGATTCTTATCGTGCCGTCTGTCCCGGCACCAGTAAATCGCTGAACACAGGGGATATAAATTGGCCATAAATTGGCGTGTGAATGACACTTTACAGCTGTGAACCTTTTAAAAAGCATTTCTCTTCTGACTTCCAGCTGCTTTTAATGAATCTGTTTACCCAGAGTGATTTATTTATCCTACTACAGAAAGGCCAAAGCAATAGAGATAGGACTCTGAAACAGTGGAGCCTTTGTTTTTCGTGTCTACACTCTTCAGTCCATGGAGCGTTCCTGTTTGTTATTCTGGGACTGTAAGGACAATTATGAAATGTTGACATGAATTTTGGGTTTGATTTTATTTTAGTTTTTTTTTTTTAATGGCAGCTTGGACCTGAGCTGGCATGGATTTTGATCGCTAGCAGTGACGAAAGCGTCTGATGAGTAGATGAAATCTACATGAGTTGTCTGAACATTAGCTTAAAAAATAGAAAATAGAAATAAAAAAAGTTTAAATAATAAACTTATTATTATAAACTTAAAGTAAACATCTGCCATCACAGAAATGATTTTGTCGGAATTCATTAATCTTATTTTTGCAGTTTTTTTTCCTTTTGGCAAACCTGTTTTGGTTCCTTCAGAGAGGGATGTAATCCAGAAATAACATAACATTGACCGTGTCCATGAATTCGTAGGGGAAAGGGACGTGTCCAGGACTTCCTAAAGGGAAAAGGGGACGTGTCCATGAATTTTTAGGGAAAGGGGACATGTCTATAAATTTTTAGGGGAAAGGGGGCCTGTCCATGAATTCGTAGGGGAAAGGGACGTGTCCAGGAATTCGTAGGGGAAAGGGACGTGTCCAGGAATTCGTAGGGGAAAGGGACGTGTCCAGGAATTCGTAGGGGAAAGGGACGTGTCCAGGAATTCGTAGGGGAAAGGGACGTGTCCAGGAATTCGTAGGGGAAAGGGACGTGTCCAGGAATTCGTAGGGGAAAGGGACGTGTCCAGGAATTCGTGAGGGTAAAGGGAACGTGTCTAGGAATTCATGGGGAAAGGGACGTGTCCAGGAATTCGTGAGGGTAAAGGGACGTGTCCAGAAATTCGTGAGGGTAAAGGGGACGTGTCTAGGAATTCATAGGGGAAAGGGACGTGTCCAGCAATTCCTATGGGAAAGGGACGTGTCCAGGAATTCGTGAGGGGAAAGGGGATGTGTCCAAAAATTTGTGAGGGTAAAGGGGACGTGTCTAGGAATTCGTAGGGGGAAGGGACGGGTCCAGGAATTCATGGGGAAAGGGACGGGTCCAGGAATTCATGGGGAAAGGGACGGGTCCAGGAATTCATGGGGAAAGGGACGGGTCCAGGAATTCATGGGGAAAGGGACGGGTCCAGGAATTCATGGGGAAAGGGACGGGTCCAGGAATTCGTAAGGGAAAGGGACGGGTCAAGGAATTCATGGGGAAAGGGACGGGTCAAGGAATTCATGGGGAAAGGGACGGGTCCAGGAATTCATGGGGAAAGGGACGGGTCCAGGAATTCATGGGGAAAGGGACGGGTCCAGGAATTCATGGGGAAAGGGACGGGTCCGTGAATTACATTTCACTCCTGGAGCAGATGCAGTGGCGTAACCTTATACCGTCTTTATAACAAGCAGAGCAAATCTGATGGATGATCTTCACATTCTCTCGTTTTAGATCCCCTCCACCATCCGCTCCATCCACCAGGACAAAATCCTGTCTCTCCGGCAGCAGACGCAGTTCCTGTGGGAGGCCTACTTCTCCTCTGTGGAAAAGATTGTGCTCACTACACTGGAGGTACAGTAACCCTCTCCCCAGAGTCACCCTCTAATCAATGAACATCCCTCACTGCGCTTGAGACGCATGCTCATTAAATTTTCATGGGGCTCGACCAGCAATGGCTCCCAAGCCCGTCTCCGCCGCTATGCCGCAGTACAGACCGTAGGCTCCCATCGCTGTTCCATTAGTACGAACCCGAGACCGTAGAGAGCCATAGTATACTTTGGAATCGGTCAGTGTTGTCTGGCCAATCAATCACTCCGGTGAGCTATTCCTGAAGGAGCAGACGTACGCAGGCCCGGCTCCGGCTCCAGTTTCGCATGCCTTTTCTCCAGAGGAAGCTTTGTCGCCCAGAGGCTTGCCGGATTGGTGTTGAGTAAGGGGATACCCAGACCAGGCCCTGCCGTGCGGATCTATAGCAGATAGCTGGAACAGGTGTCGAGGAGAGACGCAGCTGCAGACTCTGGAAGCTCGTGACGTTGAGGCTCCTTAAAGGAGAACCAGCATTTTCCAAGATCTGTCTACAGGTCTGTTAACTCATTAACGGGTATTAGGAAAACGCATTTCTGTGGAGTGGATTGAATAGCTCCTGAATTTTGTCTCTTTAAATGTGTTTTTGTGAAACGCTTCACATGCAGTGCTGTGAAAAAGTATTTGCCCCCTGAAAGATTTCTTTCGTCTTTGCGGATTTGTTGCACTTAAGTTTCAGATTATCAAACAAGCATGAATGTCAGACCAAGATAAACCGAGTAAATACAAAATGCAGCTTTTCGATAATAATTTTATTTATTAAGGGAAAAAAGCCATCCAAACCATCCTGAACCATGAATTCATGAATTAACTACCATTGGACAGCTGAGTTTAGTTCACTAGCCGTGCTAAGACCTGATTACTGCCAGACCTGTAGAATCAAGAAATCACTTAAACAAGTGAAGTAGACAACACAAAGTAGCTAAAGGATCTCAAAAGCAACACATTGAGCCTCGATTTTAAGAAATTCAAGGACAGTTAGGAGCATCATGGACATTTATTGGTCTGGAAAGGTTACAAAGCCATTTCTAAGGCTTTGGGACTCCAGCGAACCTGTATTTGCAATTTATATGATTCAGTATCAGTGATTGGCATCTGTGTACCGTTATGATATTGCTATGTTATCTTGTATACATTTTTCCCACCTCTAAAAGATGCTGTATATATTAATTATGTATAGTAGCTCCAATAAAAGTTGGAAAATAAACAAAGGTGATAAGTGCTTGAGAGCTGCATAGGGAAACCAACATAGTGTATTAAACCAGAGCTGCTAATTTGACCATATGTTGTAGTCAGTGTAACTTGTTACGTGCTGTCAAGTTGTTACACTCTGAAGTTGGATGGAAATGGCGAATACATGTTGAGGTGCAGGATGCTGACATTGCGTATTCTGACACTGACATTGGATGCGTTGGGAAAACCAAAGTAGTAGTGTACCTCAAAAAGCGAACCACAGTGAGAGCTCTTGCACACAAATGGAGAAAGCGTGGAACAGTGGCGAACCTTCCCAGGAGTAGCCGGCCTACCAACATGACTCCAAGAGCGCATCGACGACTCAGCCAAAAAGTCACAAACGAACCCAGAACAACTTCTAAAGCACTACAGGCCTCAACTGCCTCAGTGTAGGTCAGTGGTATGATTCCACAGTAAGAAAGATACTGGGCAAAAATGTCATCCATGGGAGAAGTCCAAGGCGAAAGCCACCACTGACCAAAACCAACACAAAGGCCGGTCTCACATTTGCCAAGAAACATCTCGGTGATCCCCAGGACGTTTAGGAAAGTACTCTGTGGGCTGGGTTATCACAAACGCTCAATTGCAGTTGTTGTCGCCAAGGGTGTCCCAGCCAGTTACTAGGTTTAGGGGCAATTACTTTTTCACATTTCAGCTTTCCCCTGTACTGTATTTTGTATTGACTCAGGTTATCTTTGTCTGATATTCAAGTTTGTTTGATGATCTGAAACATTTAAATGTGAGGAATGTGCAGGAACCGCAGGTGGTACGAGTCTGAGGTGATTCATTACTAGCAAAGTGATACGGGTGGAGATTTCACAGGCCCCTCTGACAGTTATGGATACCATCACGTCTCGGGGATAGCGACAGTAAACTGAACTGGCTTTTACCATGTTGCTCCTGTGTTTCAAGATGGTAACGACTGTAGGAGCTCTGCAGCTGAACGGTACCCACACTGGGTACACCCCATTCTGCAGAAGCTGGAGCTGAGTACCGAGGGATTCTGCTGGTCGTTCTCTGTCAGTGGGGGAATTATTCTCTGGTCACTCCTCACCAGAGAATTATAAAGGGGCCAACAATCTGTGCTCACATACAGTTACTGTACCGTGACATCAGCAGTCTTTCATAGCCTTTCAGCTCCGCCACTATTTGTGCTTCACTGCAAACGGGATGAGATCTTGTCAGTGGAGCTCTTAATGGTCAGCCTGATGGTAATGCAGCCGTACTGCACAACAAATGGAACAGGCTCTGATTAAAAACCTTAATCAAAGTCAGTTTCAGGTGTTCGTTTTTAGAACTTGACGTGTTTATTCGTCCAGAGTCTGTTTGACCTTAAGGCCGCTTAATCGTTGGAACTTGCATGCAACTTTAGTCACATGAAACCTACATTAAAAAACGCAGCAAGTCATCACATCATAAGATGAGTAGTGGAGAGGAAGCCACGCCCCTCGATAAACGTGTGATTCTAAGACGACATGAGTGAGCTGTTAAGTAGGCTGTAACAGACAGTTAGCTATAGATATATAGTGGAAGTCACCATAGCTGTAATGATACTGTACTATTGTGGTACTTGGACCACGATATGCTATCATGATTTTGCAGTATGTGTGCTGAATAACGCAAAAACGTTTTTTAATGTTTTTTTTTTTTTCTTCAGTGTAAGTTTGTGCTGTTAAAATGCCGTCCTTATGGTGAAATTCACATTTTTTTTAATTATGTACACGACACTTCATATATATTTGCAATTTGCAAATGCTTGGCATTTGTGTACCGTTATGATATTGCTGTTATCTTGTATACTCTTTTCCCACCTCTAAAAGATGTTGTATATACTAATTATGTATAGTAGCTCCAATAGAAGTTGGAAAATAAACAAAGGTGATAAGATCTTGAGAGATGGAGATAACACCTTGGGCATAGGGAAACCAACATGGTGTATAAAACCAGATGAGCTGCTAATCTGACCATATGTTGTAGTCAGATGTGTTGCGTGTAACTTGTTACGTGCTGTCAAGTTGTTACACTGTGAAGTTGGATAGAAATGCAGAATACATGTTGAGGTGCAGGATGCTGACATTGCATGTTCTGACACTGACATTGGATGCGTTGGGAAAACCAAAGTAGCAGTGTACCTCAAAAAAATCAGCAAAACTGAAATAATTTAATTTAAATGTTAATTATATTAAATTATTGAATATTATATATAGTTTTAAATATATATAGTTTAAAGTTTAAATATGGCAGTGTTTGAGTCTTGCGTCCCACATAACAGCAGCTTATAAGAAGCATTTAATTCTGGAATATGCGAGAACATGCAGCCGGACATTCACATCTTCATGTAAGAATGAATTAGACATTTTGGTAGCCACTGCACTAGCTTCAGACCTCATTGTAGGGTCCTCCGCTGAGCTTGATCCTATTGGATACTTCCTAACTGATCTTGGTGTCTCTGTCTCTCTGTCTGTCTCTCTCTGTGTCTCTCTCTCTCTCTGTGTCTCTCTCTCTCTCTCTGTCTCTCTCTCTGTGTCTCTCTCTCTCTCTCTGTGTCTCTCTCTCTCTCTCTGTGTCTGTCTCTCTCTCTCTCTGTCTCTCTCTCTCTCTGTCTCTCAAGTTCAAGTTCAAGTTTGCTTTATTGACATGACAAATTTACATTTGTATTGTCAAAGCATGTAAGTTTTACAGTAAAACAAATAAATAAATAAACAAATAACTAGAACAGATCAAAGAGGATTAATAAATGGAAAAAAAAATAGGATTAATAGATAATAATCTATAAATAATAATCTATAGATTAATAATCTGTCTGTCTCTCTCTCTCGCTCTCTCTCTCTCTCAGATCATCCATGACCGGGTGTTGCAGCACGCGAGCCGCAGCAATCTGATGTGGAACAACCATCCCGGCGGTCTCTTCACCTTGCCCCAGTACTCCTCCTTCCTGGGCCACTTCCCTTTCCACTACGCTCCACTCGGTAGGTGGCCTGAACATGGTCCTCTAGACTGTGGCACCAGCCACCGCCTAGAAATGCTAATGAGTAGTGGACGTTAGTGTGGACCCGTTATCACCGCACAGAGGAATCATGGGATTCAGGGCCACAACAAAACCAAAACATCTTAAACCTTAACCAACCGGCTGTAATCTCCATTTCCCAGACCTGGATTAGGCCTTGTGCATTTCCCAATAAGAATCATGCTTTAGCATAGTGATGTAGTCCAAGGCCGGGTTTAATCCATGTCTGGGAAACCACCTGTGCATTACTATCCACAAAGCAGATGAATTGCAGGTGTTAGTGTGCGCTGTGTTAAGTGTTTGTTGGTAAACAGTGGTGTTGTATGCTGTAATATGTAAGTGGATGTACTGGCTTCTCCCACAGTGCCCGTTAAGCTTGGCTGTGAGAGTGAAACGTCTTTATAGGAGGCTGCGTGGTTATAGGCTTGTGTAATTACTTGGCTGATAATGGACACCCTGTTTGTATGGTGTCTAATTACACGTGGTGCTCGATTCTTAAATATAATGGTTGGCGTATATATACAGCGTTGGCATGTTTGAAGGAAAAGCCCCTAATCCCACGGTGACGGGATGTGCCAGAGCTGTTTTTACCGTCCTCATCTTAGAAAGGGCAGATGAGTCACAGTCTAGACCTGAATTCTTTTCATTGCTTGTAAAAAATAAGCTTTAAACCCGTGTCGGCCCTCTGAGGTCTCCTTTGTACTTTTGCTTGGGTCCTCGGTTAGTATTACCGGGCCTTTGTTCCCGTCGTTATGTGGTTACAAGGGTCGGCGTTAATTCGGAGAATTTGAAGTTTACGCCTTTCAGGGATGAAAGTGGGAGAAACTCTGATGCTGAAATACCGGAGAGGTGTATGTATGTATATATGCGGTGAGCTTTTTCCTCTCAGAGCTAATCGAAACCTTTCCTCGCAGGTATCAAGCCACAGACCCTCTTCACAGCAGTCATCCATGCAGTAACCCCGCTGGTGTCCCAGTCTCAGCCCATCCTGAAACTGCTGGTAGCTGTGGCCAAATCTCAGTACTGTGCCCAGGTATGGACAGAGGAAGTAGTTGTCACTGCTGATTATGAGTGTTTGGGAAATCCACAGATAGAAATATGGGCCTCATTCACCAACCGTTCTTTAGAAGTAATCACTCACACAGTTCTCACGAAGATTCAGACGTTCACCAGTGTTTTTTTGGCGGGATTTGTTTTTAGGTCAGATCAAAATCTAGGCGTACACAAATCTGACAGGCCTTTTCCTAGGACCTTTCTCACAAACATATTTAAGAAAAAACCTTAAAAATAAAGAAACTTGTTTAAGTGTCTTGGGATCCATATTCCTATACTGTTTTAGGCATATTTTTTTGGGGGGGCATTTTTTGGCTGGTTATTGTGTATTGCTCTGCCTTTCACGCTGCTATATGTACATGGGCTTTGATTGGCTGATTGGCTGCTCTGTATTGTACATAATTCAAAAAGCTCTAAATGGGCGGGGCTACAAGCAACTGCTACAAGCATTGCTAGAATGTTGTAGGTGACGTTGGACAAACAGTGAATTGCAGGCTGTTTTGGCAATGAAACTGAAACACCTGTCATTTTAGTGTGGGAGGTCTCATGGCTAAATTGGACCAGCCTGGTGGCCAATCTTCATTAACTGCACATTGCACCAGTAAGAGCAGAGTGTGAAGGTTCAGTTAGCAGGTAAGAGCACAGTTCTGCTCAAAATACTGCAATGCACACAACATTATGGGAGACATACCAGAGTTCAAAAGAGGACAGACTGTTGGTGCACGTCTTGCTGGCGCATCTGTGACCAGGACAGCAAGTCTTTGTGATGTATCAAGAGCCACGGTATCCAGGGTAATGTCAGCATACCACCAAGAAGGACGAACCTCCACCAGCATCACGTAGTGACCTGGCCACTATCCTGCAAGAAGAATGGCTTAACATCCCTCTGACCACTGTGCAGGACGCAGTATATGTCATTCCCAAGACCAACTGACGCTGTATTGGCCGCAAAAGGAGGCCCTACACCATACTAATAAATGACTGTGGTCTAAAACCAGGTGTTTCAGTTTCATTGTCCAACCCCTGTAGTTTCCATATATGGAGTTCATAGTAAGTGGTACATTCTGCTGGTGAAGTTTTGTAAGATGTAATAACAATCTTTGTTTCACTTACAAAAGTACAGAGCAATGACTTTTAATGTTCTGGTTGGCCAACCTGGTGTATAAACAAATTTGGAATTTGATGCCTGTTAAAATATCAGAGTGAGGACATTTATAAAACATTCAGGTTACACAGTTTTGAATCACAGTAACCAGGTGAGCTGGTAAAAAGTGAGGGCACCATGATTAGGTATAGGAGGAGATTCGACTGGTGGTAAGCAGAAATGGATTGTGTACAGAGTACGAGGTGTTCCACGTCCACCGTACGTAATACAGTGAACAGTTTCAGGAAATCTGGGAAAATCAGTGTTGCATGTCTGAGTCCTAAAAATCCTCAGGCAGCCTTGCATTAGAAACCCATCACACTACTGGGTTAATACAGCCACATGAGCTCCAGAGCGCTTCTGGAAACCATTCCCACTTAACACAGTCTGCGGGTACGTCAAGAAATGCCTCCAGAAACTCTTAGGGAGGACAGTGGAGGTGTGCGCTGTGGTTAGATGAGTTGCCGAAAGCAGCCATCCTGAGTTGTCATGCCACGGTATGCGGCGCACGGTGCCCACGGTGCCCATCCTGCCTGCAGTCCACATCTGTCTATCTGTCTCCTATAGAAAATGTATAGCGCATCACGAAGAGGAAACTTAGACGACAACGTTCACGGTCTGTTGAGCAGCTGACGTCTTGTATCCAGCAGGAATGATTAAACATTCCACTTGCAAAACTGGAATGATCAGTATTCCCAGTTCTCAAACCACTAAAGGAGTAATTATAAGGATAAGTGATTTTACGGACTGGTTCTAGAAGTTCTAAAGTTGATTTATATTTACAAAATGCATGTCAGTGACAATATTGGAAGTATTTCTTTGTTTTTTTGTTAGTTAAGTAAAGATCCAAGACTATTTAAAAAAAACAAACAAAAAAAAAAAAAACAACCACAGATGAATTTGCTGTTGCATTCCAGGAAATATTCCGATGTCGTAGGGAATTTTCCGGTTTGTTCCTTAAACACACATTCATAAATACAGTGGTTTTCTAGGATACGAGTCCGTCATGGGTTGCATCAGGTGTGTTAACGAGGAAAATGGTTATCCTGTCAACGGTGTTGCAGCACAGGATGCGAGTTTGAGGACTGTGTGTATTATGTAACTCTGTCAGGCACCATATAAACGCCACACGTCCCCTGAAGCTCTTCATTAAACATGTCTGGATGATATGTTTCTCCTCTTGTGGCGATTAGATACAGCTTGTTTTGATTGTGTTGTCCTGGCTGTAATCATTCCTTCATGTCCGTTAGATCATTGTCCTGTGGAACTGTGACAAGCCTCTTCCTGCGAAGCACCGCTGGCCTGCCACGTCTCAACCCGTCATTGTCATCGAGGGAGAAAGCAAGGTAGGAACACCTTGCGTTTTAGGCAGACGGTCATTTCAAGTTTACAGATGGGAGAAATTTAAAAGCATGTGGGATCACTGATGATGAATAATATCCAGAGTTTCTGGACCTGATTTGAGTCTATTTACTGCAATATTGATCTTGTATATCAGTATTCAGTCTGTAGAATACGCAGATTGAAACTCGGATGCTAGCTGCTAATGCTGTTTCTATGAAAGTCAATGGAGTTTTCAGTTGACTAGTGACTGTTGTTCATCACAGTCAGCACTGCAATGCTGATGTCTCATTATAGACAGACTACCTGCGCTTCAGACACTACATGCACTCAGTGCTTTTTTTTTTAAAGGGGAGGGGCCTAATAAGTACACATACTTAGTGTACTTGGTATACTTCCTTTCACTCCTCTGACAGTGTGCTAGTTTTAAACTACTGACTGTGTACTATGTACATACTAACTGTAGTATGCTAAATGTAAATTAGTGCTTTTAAAATAGACTTAAATAGAAGTAATTGTACTTAACTGTACTACTTTGAAACACCACTAAGATTCACATAGATAATTTTCAAGTACTTTAAAATATACTTAATTTTTTATCTGGGAGATATTTTAAGTACACTGAAGTACTACTGAGTAAATGTACTCGTAAGTATTACACTTATTTGTTATTTTTATATAGAATGCACTTGCTAATATTAAACTACATGTCTAGAAAATTAAAATTTACCTAATGTTTAATTTGGAACTCCGCACTATTGGGCAGGATGTGGTTTAGATGGCGGATCTGCTAGTTTACCAGTCTGGATTTCAGAAGTAAAAATCAGAGAAGCTGGTGTTTTTAACTGTAGCACTTTAAGTGTTACATGTATATTTGTTACTAGCTACAAGACTGTGGGATGTTTATAATGCAATCTCATGAAGTCATAAATCAAATAGAAATCCCATTTTATCGTCCCCATTCGTCATACAGAAATGCCCTACCCAGAGTTCACCGATCAGAGACACTATTTCATATTTTTATTGCATGGTCTGGCACCGAAGGAGCGTGAGTGGCTACAGTAAAAGTGTTCAGCTGTCAGATGGGATGAGTCTATCAGGGATGAGGAGACGTATGATCGAAGGGGCTTTGGCAGTCAGATGTTCTGTATGTTAGCTTAGAGGCAACACCCGTGAACTACAAACAGAACGAGTCATCATGATGCGCTGCTGCGAAGCGTCAAAGTTCATACACAGCTCCAGCACTGCTGAGTAACGAGCTAGCAAACGAGGTCGCAAACAATAATATAAATCATGAAACAAAAAAAAAAAAGTATGTATATATATACCGCTTTAGTGCTCCATGTTTATGTTTATGATGTCTTGATCTTGTAGCTGTTTGGCTCAGTTAAGTGAACAACACAAAATGGACTTGGTGTCACAAACTAATCTATTAAACATCAGTCGTGTGTGTGTCTGTGTGTGTGTCTGTGTGTGTGTCTGTGTGTGTGTCTGTGTGTGTGTCTGTGTGTGTGTCTGTGTGAGTGTGTGTGTGTGTATGTGTGAGTGTGTGTGTGTGTGTGTGTGTGTATGTGTGTGTGTGTGTGTGTATATGTGTGTCTGTGAGTGTGTGTGTGTGAGAGAGAGTGTGTATGTCTGAGTGTGTGTGAGAGAGAGTGTGTGTGTGTGTGTGTGTGTGTGTGAGAGTGTGTGTGTGTGTGAGAGAGTGTGTGTGTGTGTGAGAGAGTGTGTGTGTGTGTGAGAGAGTGTGTGTGTGTGAGAGAGTGTGTGTGTGTGTGAGAGAGTGTGTGTGTGTGAGAGAGAGTGTGTGTGTGAGAGAGAGTGTCTGTGTGTGTGTGTGTGTCTGTGTGTGTGTGTGTGTGTCTGTGTGTGTGTGTGTGTCTGTGAGTGTGTGTGTGTCTGTGAGTGTCTGAGTGTGTGTGTGTGTGTGTGTCTGTGAGTGTCTGAGTGTGTGTGTGTGTGTGTGTGTCTGTGAGTGTCTGAGTGTGTGTGTGTCTGTGAGTGTCTGAGTGTGTGTGTCTGAGTGTGTGTGTGTGAGAGAGTGTGTGTGTGTGTGTGAGAGAGTGTGTGTGTGTGAGAGAGTGTGTGTGTGTGTGAGAGAGTGTGTGTGTGTGTGAGAGAGTGTGTGTGTGTGTGAGAGAGTGTGTGTGTGTGTGCGAGAGAGTGTGTGTGTGTGTGTGAGTGCGAGTGTGTGTGAGTGCGAGTGTGTGTGAATGTGTGTGTGAGTGAATGTGTGTGTGTGTGTGTGAGTGCGAGTGCGTTACTTGTCGCACTTGTTTCATAGTATTAGATTTTGCCATGCTGTACCGATTCTCAAAAAGTGTCGTAGTCCTCCACTCCAACATAAACAAGTAGCATAAGGGTGCACTGCTAACATTAGCATTAGCAAACCTAGCTCCCTAGCCAATATTTGTATACTATGACAGTTTATCTAAAATTACATTACCAAAAAATGCAGTGTATTGTTATGCTTGCAGCGTCGCAGTGTATGTCAGTATATTGAATTATAACTCGCGTATTATTATATGCATCATATCCCCAGGTTCTTACTTTTTGGGAGAAAATGAATGAAATATTTATTTGTAGAACCAAGACACCTGAAAAGGTGGATTTCAGTGAATTATGGACCACGTTCTTTCCAACCACGGTTACCCGTCCTTCTTATGGAGATCCATCCTGCATAGTTTCATGCCAGCCTGGATCTAGCGTGCTCCTCCTCCTTGGCCATCTGATCTTGCCAATCGAAGGACTTCCGAACTTAATGAGCTGAAGCAAGTGCGGCTGGATTAGCTATTAGCCATCGATATAGCTGATACACCGTATAAACAGACTGACCAACTGTTTAACGTTTATACTCAGGATTAAATGCATGCAGGGTTACACTAAAGGTCTCTCTGATAGAAGGCTCAGTATTTAAAGCTGTCATGTCTCACAGGTGTACAATGAAACGACTAAGCTACAGTACTAAAGACATGAGTCTCTGGTTGGGATTACCGGATGTAATTCCAACATCAGGTGCATACTAATTACATGTTCCTGTTTATCAGGGAAGGATGTTCTGGTGGCTGGTGTACTTTACAGCCCTTCTTGACACTGCCAGTGGTCCTCTGTTAGTGTCTCTGAAGTCTCTTAGCCATTGATCTTGGAGCGTTTGTGGAGAAGAGAGGGTGTTCCATCAAACAGAATGGTGCACACTTGAGCCTGTCATTACTGCCAATACCGAAAGAGCTCGACTCGTAGAGGAAATGTCGCTTTGGCTCACCCTTCGTCATTTTCTAAGGAGATTATAATGGCGGCATTTCCCCAAACCTTTGAAGCGTAACAGTCCTGATGGTATTGTATCATATTCAGAATGGCCTTCTGTATAAAGAGGGCCATTAGGCTGAGAAGGTTTTGAGCGTTGGGAAACACGCTACAGGCAGCCAATCTAAAATAGATGGTTAACGTAAACATGTGCTGTAAAGGTTTGTTGATGTGTCCAGGTGATGGGAAGCCGCTTCCTGCCGTATAACAGCATAGTAACAGACGCTGTGCTGAGTCTGGACGAGGACACCGTGCTCTCGACCACTGAGGTGAGTGACGGCACGCGGTTTTCTTCCATCAGGCTGCTGGAGGAGCGCTGTGCTTAATCTTGCTTTCCTGAAGAATGATAGGAATTGTACTAAATCAGAATCCCATCAGCTGAGAGCCTGTATTCTTGTCTTCTCCCAGGTGGATTTTGCCTTTACAGTTTGGCAAAGTTTCCCTGAGAGGATCGTGGGCTACCCGGCTAGGAGCCATTTTTGGGACGCCAACAAGGAGCGCTGGGGCTACACGTCTAAGTGGACCAACGACTATTCAATGGTGCTGACTGGAGCTGCTTTCTACCACAGGTTGGACACTCAGAATTAAATAGTGCATTGTTTTGGTTGTGGTTGGTGTAGCTCAGCGGATAACACCACTACCCGCCAAGTAGCCACCACCACACGTGGGAGACTGGGGTTCGAATCCCGGGCTGGGTGACTATGCTGTGCTACGCCAATAAGAGTCCGTGGGCAAGACTCCTAACACTACACTGGTCAACCTGTAATATGATTAACCTTAGGTCGCTCTGGATAAGAGCGTTAGCTAAATACCGTAAATGTAAATGTTTTGTTTTTAAACTTTATAAACTGTGGTGGGTTGTAGTGTAGTAAGACCCAGCAGCTGGCTGGTCCAGCAGTGCAACTCAAACCTGTGTCTGTTCTCTCTGTCTAGATATTACAACTACTTGTATACAAATTACCTGCCGGCCAGCTTAAGGAGCATGGTTGACCAGCTATCAAACTGTGAAGATATCCTCATGAACTTCCTAGTGTCTGCTGTCACCAAGATGCCTCCCATCAAGGTCACTCAGAAGAAGCAGTATAAGGAGACCATGATGGGACAGGTACGTATTTAAGGCTTCTCCTGTTGGGTGAAGATGTAGTTATATGCATCATCATGTAAGACTGCTGGACTTGTTGGGTTTTCAGTTTCACCTGTTTTTGTTTGCGCAGTGAGACATATCGCACTCAGTCCAAGTGTTCTTATATCACACCAAAAAATGTGATGGTGGGTTTCATTAACACAGGACAACCTTCTGACTGAATTCAGTCTAGATCTCATCTTATTGCAAGTGATTTTTTTTTTTTTACTCCACAGTTCTAAATTTGGGAAACTCAGGAAATGAGTGGAACATAATGTCAAGTTGATCTTATTGTTCTCTTCCAAATGTGGCTAATGACTTCAGCAGATGTCTCAACTTCCCTTCTATCCCATCATGTTGTTTCTGAACAAAATATTATGAATACATGTAACATCATCTCCAGGATGGTGCAAAAACTTAAGCCAAAAATTAAGCTGTGATTTTCAGTCCACCACGAAAAGAATGGCTAAGAATATCAGACCTTTATAATCTTCATCTGTAGATGTGAAGTATCAAGAGAGTACCTGAACATCCTGCCCGATACACAGAATAAAGCAAAAAAAAAAAAGCTATACTTTGTCATTTGTTTTTTCCTTCATATAAAATGTATTTCTTATATATATATATATATATATATATATATATATATATATATATATATATATATATATATATATATATATAAAATATATATATAAAATATTTATATGAAGGAAAAAAACACAAATGACAAAGTATAGCGTTTTTTTTTTTTTTTTTTTTTTTTTTTTTTTTTTTGGTTGGGCAGCCCTTATATTGTAGAGTTGGTTTTGGTTTTGATTTTGTGTCGCATGCCATCATACTCTAAATAGTATAATGTTTATTTTATAATAAAGTTTTTATCACCTCAGTTTTGAAAGCTTAGGAATCAAACCTTTATAAACAGTTGATGATGATCAGTCTCCTAGGTGATAGTCTCCTAGGTTTTTGTGTTTAATGTGTTTATTCAAAACTGTAAGTAAATCAGCAAATTAAAAATAAAAATAAATCTGCTTTGATATTTTCATGCACTCGGTTCGTTACTACTGTCAGGCTACGTTCCCAGATGAGGTGAGAGTGGTTTGGTGCTGCAGAGACGTGTGTGTTAAGTTTCTGTACAAACAAAAAATTAAGAGGCATTTACAGCAACAACTGTCCGTGTTGGAACAGAGTTCCGAAGGAAAGTCTGAGAGTGGGAACAGGGGAACGAGGCTGTGGTGTGAAGTAGATGTTAGAACTCTGAAAGCTGGGTTTAAAGAAACCAAGAACGTGAACCAAAGAATGGCCGAGGATGAAAAACGTGCCCGTGGGTGGCTGTGTTGGGTGGCTGTGTTGGGTGGCTGTGTTGGGTGGCTGTGTTGGGTGGCTGTGTTGGGTGGCTGTGTTGGGAGGCTGTGTTGGGAGGCTGTACACATGGCAGCTTTGTCAAGGTGACTTTACTAACTGTCCTCTTTCTCTTCCCGGTAGACAACGAGAGCCTCTCGCTGGGCGGACCCCGACCATTTCGCCCAACGGCAGACTTGCATGAACAAATTTGCCAGCTGGTTTGGCACCATGCCTCTGGTCCACTCCCAGATGAGGCTGGACCCGATTCTGTTCAAGGACCAGGTGTCTATACTGCGCAAGAAGTACAGAGACATTGAGAGACTCTAACGAACCTGAGCCACCTCTTCCACGAACGCTGGAAGGGGACAAGACGTAACGGCAGAGCCCCCTGGAGTCTCGGACTGTGCAGGGGACTAACAGGGGGCGGTGAAACCCTCAGGAAAGCGAGCCAGCCAGGAGGAGCCCTGGTGGGTGGGAAAGCGAGCCAGGCAGCAGTGAGAAAGGGGGAGGAGAGCGCCTCGTGCTTAACGAAATCACTGTCAGAAAACAATCATCATCGATGTTCTTCGATCGCAATGTATTCATCTGATCCTAAAAGCCCTAACCAAAATAAGTGCACATAAATTTCACACTACTGCAGGTTCGGGGGTTTTTGGCAGTTGGATAAAGCAAGCCACTCCTACAGGAACTACAGCGTCGCAGTGCCTGACCTTACGAAGTAGAGTGCTTCTGGGAGTCCCAAGGGGTTTTGTGGGGATGCAGGACCCCCTTGGTCATGCTGCTTGTTTTGGTTAATCTAAATAACATGGACTTGTTTCTCAGATTAACCCAAAGTTATTGATCCTGTTTTTTTTTTTTCGTTGTTGTTGTTTTTTTTCTGTCATCCTCACGTCATCTCCTGTGGTCTCTTATTGGGATCCGTGAACAAAAGATCACGGTTTTAACTTTTTTTAAGCAAATACTGAAGCCTCCAGTTTAACTGCCACTCTTGTGTTGACCATAGTAACCAACTTGCTGGCAGACGTCAGGACCTTCACGATGTCCCTTTGGTTCCGTTTTGTGTATGGCATCTGAAAGTAGAACACTACACCACCGAAAACATTTTAATGTTCTTGAATTTTGTAACTTTCATCTGTTTCTATAAAACTAAAAATTCCATACATAATTAATCCTCACAAAATTTGCGCATTTTTTTTAATGTATTTTGTAAATTGTATTTTATTTTACTGCCATATCAAAATACCAGTCTGTCATAGCTGGAGGTTTTGCACCTTTTTAATCTGAGATTTTAAACACTAGTCTTATTTTTACTTTCAGTCGAGACGAGGCAAGGCAAAAACAAAAGGAAAAGCTCTGTGGCCATAGATGTTAAAGGAGCGATTTGTAAGATAACGTAAACTGTCATTCGTACTCCAAACAGTAGGGGGCGACATCAGTTTCTCCCGCTTCTATTCTGTACCACTTTAAAATTAGCACAGCAGGTTCATCTAACTTCCTCCCTCAGAAAACAATGCTATTGCCGTTTTTGTTTTGCTCCTGTTCATACCACTTCTTTTGTTTTGCTATGAACGTGGTTTCGCCCGCCATTGTTGTTTGCCCCTCTCTCTATTGGCTGCCTGTTTTGAATGATCAAACCGGGAGCAACTCCTTGAACATAACTGATAGGAGGTTTGAAGACGCCGTTGGGGCAGCAGCACCGCTACTTCACCCTCTCATGCTGGACCGATTCCACTCCTTCAGCGCTACAGTGGTACTGCAAGTGTAACCAGGGCTAGCTGGTTAGCATGCTAACTGCTTCAGTAGATGTCTCAGCACCTTCGACATGACTGACAAGAGGTTAGAATACCTTGGCGGTGCAGCAGAGCTACTTCTTCATCCTCTCATGTTGGTCTGATTCCACTCTACAGTGACTCGCTATCGCCTCTTCAGGTACAGAGTGGTATTACAAGGCAGGACGGGCCGGGGCTAGCTGGTTAGCATGCTAACTTCAGTTGATATTTCTGCAACATGGTAGAGATCTTACTGCCAAAACTGTTATTCCGTCACCTTCTGTTGATCCTATAGTTCATTTTGGAATCTTTTAGACTCCAGCTCTTACAAATGGCTCCTTTTAGGAAAAGTGGAAGAGAATCATTAGAAGTTAGAAAGAAGCATAGAAATAGAATATCGTTTCTATGTTACCTTTTTACTCCAGATGTTATGGCTATGCCACACGTAATCTAGCTTATCGGCGGTTGATTAGACCGGAGTGACTAGGTTGTCCTCACCGACACGTTCAGCATGTCATTTGTAGTTGTTGAAGGGTCCTACTCTATAATCATCCCTGAACTTATCATGAAGGTATACAGTTGTGTGCAGAAGTTTTGGCACCCCTCCTCAAAGTATGTTTTTAAAAAGTATGGTTTTAAAAGCGTAAAGAAGCCAGAGAACATATTTCAATGCACCTTTAATTGTTATTTACTGGAATAATTTATTTGCGGGGGAAAAAGAAACGCAAAATCTGGACACATGCTATATTCTTTGTTGTTCATGCGAGTGATTCTGGACAGCAGTTCTCTGGCAAGCGTTTGCCTTCAGAAGCTCCACCCCCTACATTGCTAATTTCAGATCCAGGGCTGTGTAACAGCACCAGCACCTGCACAGAATGATCAGATAGCATACCAGCAGTGAATTCTTCACTGGGTTTAACAAAGGATATCGGAGTAGCATGGCTTTCTGCACCTGTAAACAAAGAAATAGAAATTTGACTAGAATTTGCAGGGAAAGTTTGGTTTCTGTGTAGAAGATCAACAAAGTGATCATTACTTGGGGGCTGTTCAAAACTTTGCATAGGACTGTGTACATATTAAATCACCCTCGTTCTAGACATCGTCGAACACAGCCGGACTAAAGAGAACCATACTATTCAATTACCCATCAGTCCCTTTTTTCCCTCCGCCCTACAAAGAGAATTGGGAACTTGTACAATTGTGGCCAGAAGTACTAAAACCGGAATGTGTCTTGAACATTCAGATCAGACGTGAACCGATCTGACGACTGTTAAGCTTTTCATTACCGCGTTTATGTTTGAGGTGTATCTGAAAGATGGCCGTCGTCGTCGTCAGTCTGGAGGGCTCGTTTTTATTTCCCCCCACAGAAATGAGTCCAAGCCTGTGTGCTTTGAGCTCACGGGTTCTTTAGATACTTTTGATGGAAACGTCATTAACGACGCTGTCTATTCCTCTCATGTCCATATGGTGCCATTCCTGTCTCCATACAAGATTCGCCTGAAGTTACTGCCAGAAAGACGAAATGAGCCGCTCGCGTCTGTCATCGTAATCAAGGGAAATGAATTGCTGGGAGGAAAAGAGAACCTTACGATGGGATCTCGGTGTTATTGAAAGCACAGAGTGCGTTCGTCTGAGAGATCTGCTTTTTGTATGTGTGACAGTGAGTGTTCTTCTTCTGTGGTAGTGGGCTTTCTCGAGGAAGTCATCCTCCAGCTTGCGCATTCTCACGATCTTACCGGGCGTTTTTCTTTGAATCTCTTAATTACACAAATGTGCCTTTTCTTGAGACACGTCTTGAGTTGTTTTTCATTTGCCTTTCGTGGAAAACGAGATCCCATTCCTCTGTTTTGGCGATCAGCGTCGAGACAGACCTTCTGTTCTTATCCAGTAATACGCATTAGTCTGGTTTACTTTGTCTAACACTGGAATGTTTTTTTTGGGGGGGGGGGTTCATTACGAAACTATGCTGTAACCGACATTCCTACCATGCCTCGTAGGAAGAAGACTCTCTCGGCGATGTACCGGCTTCACTTTTGTTGACAGTGCTTACCTGTGTATTTATCAGATATGTGGACACATTGTATCGCGACCCTTTTGCCCAGTGCAGACACCAGTGTAATTAAAAGACCTTATTTTACAGAGCTAAGAACAATACTAGGTAACTTACAGTTTTGTAAGAAAAAGGTTTTATAAAAAAGAGGAATAAATAATGTTTGCTAATTTTGTTGGTTTGGCATGTCTTTGTCTTTACACTTCCTACGACACATCTAATACCAACGTGGCATCTGTCTGAACTGGCTAACTGTGAGCTGAGTTCGATCTAATCCTGGATTTTGTCTCTCAGTGGATCATTTTTCAGTGGGGAAACTTTTGCATTGCAAATTCAGGAATTCTGGATCATTGAAAGCGCTCAGATCACACACAAGCACACACCCGAAATTATTTTTAGCAAATAAGTTGCATAGTTCCTGCAAAACAAAACATATATATATATATATATATTTATAAAGCATTGATTGTTTGGATAAAAAATATTCCGTTAAATATATCATATAGGGGGCAAACACAGTGATATTTGAGAAGTGAAATGAAGTTTATATGATTTACAGAAAGTGTGCAATAATTTTAACTAAACAAAAGTAGGCAGGTGCATAAATTTGGGCACCAAAAAAAAAAAAACCTTTAGTAGATCCTCCTTTCGCAGAAATAACAGCCTCTAAACGCTTCCTATAGCTTCTAATGAGAGTCTGGATTGTGGCTGGAGGTATTTTAGACCATTCTTCTTTACAAAACATCTCTACTTCATTCAGGTTTGATGGTTTCCGAGCATGGACAGCTCTCTTTAAGTGACACCACAGATTTTCAATAATTCAGGTCTGGGGACGGAGATGGCCATTCCAGAACGTTGTACTTGTTCCTCTGCATGAATGCATTAGTAGATTTTGAGCAGTGTTTAGGGTCGTTGTCTTGTTGGAAGATCCAGCCCCGGCGCAGCTTCAGCTTTGTATATATATAATATATATATATCTATATATATAATATATAGCTTATATATATAATATATATATATATATATATATATATATATATATATATTGTGTGTGTGTGTATTTGTCATGTGACACTTAATTTTTTTTTTTGTTTTTTTTTTTTTTTTTTTTTTTTTTTTTTTTTTTTTTACACAAACACTGCTTTTTTTATCTATATATAAAGTCATTATCTAAAATCAAATTTTTAGATTATTGGAAGCCCATTTAAAGATGATTTATTTCAAGATTATTTCCAGATTTTATTTATTTATTTATTCATTTATTTTTTGCTTGTTTTTTTGCTTTGTTTTCTGTAAGCTAATTTTTATCACTCTAGTGGCAGCTAATTTAGCTTTTTTTCCCCAAAGACATTTGATTGAAACAGACCAGTTATCTGCCAATACTGTGAGAAAATTACAAAAAAAAATCTGAAAATAAATAAAATAATCTTATCAAAAAGTGAGCTTACGGCGATTTCAAAATGTGACGTAATATCTTTTAACTAGACATTAGAAGAGTACTGAAGACCGTAGTGTAGTGACGGCCGATGATGGTAGAAATAGCGATGCGTCTGAAAAACGTTTTTAAGAGGAGGTATAGGTTTAGCCTGATTTAGCTAGACAGTGTCTAAAGCCTATGCTGTATTTCTGTGTTAGGGTTCGATCGCCCTGCATGTATCTCTAAAAACTGAATCATTCACAGATGTGGGCCAAATATTTTACCATAGCTGATAAACCATAAACTACCATAAACTGATCATCGGGCAGTGTGTTCATAACCACCTCATGTGAAAACTATCTTCATGGGAGCTTCGAGCGGGGCTAACCACTTTGCTTCCTGGCTCCAATCCCCACCACTGTGTACAACTGCCTGCAAGTTTAAGAGGGTTGACATCAAACCTCCCTGAATGACTTTGTTTACATCTTAATTCAATTATGCAAAAGCTCTGAGCTGGAATTCATTTGAAATGGTTTCAAAGACGGCTGCTGTTGGGAATCTGGGGGCTTGAAGTCGCGGCGCGGCGTCTGAGTCTGGGAGATTATTACGTACGGGGGCTGTAGGGCTGTTGAACATGCCGTATGGGTGTGAGATTATTTCTCGGCTGAGCTTTGAGGCCTTGAGAGACTTTTCTAGCCCTCGCTCCACGCCGGCCTAATAATAATGCACGTCTGGTGAATCGGTGACGCGTGCATGTGCGGCGGACTATGATCCGCCTCGGCCTTTTCCGCAGCTTGCCTTCACCTCTCGTGAAAGCTTAGGCACGGCTGAAGGGATGACGGAACTCTCAGTGACTCATGAATCATTGACGGCTCGGAGCCTCGGCTTCCCTGGGCATATTGCAGAAGTCTACTTTCCATTTCCAAGTTCAGTCCTAGACTTGCATCGCACGCCTGGTTGGCATCTGTGCTTTTCCGGTGCCTTCCACTGGGGCCAAGCGAAATCGTACCGTGGCATGTTGGTGCTGACCCGAATCTCATGCAAATCTCCCTGCCGTGGGCTCAGACACGCGTAGATAACATCACCGAGGCGGCCTGATCGCTTCCAGGGCCATGGGCTCACCGGTAGGCCCGCCGGCACTGTTTGAACATGAACACTGTGGCTTACTGTAATTGGCCAGGGCAGCTCACGCAGGGGGGCTTTAATGGGGAACATGCTAATGTGGGTGGTCACCTGAGCGAGAGAGAGACACACCACGACGACACCCCAGGAATCCTAATGAATCATCCTCAGACTGAATGCACTAGTTGAGTGGTCAGGTGTTGGATGCATGTCTCCGGTATGTGGTTTGCTGACTGGGCATATATGCTGTATGAGAACCATGTGGGGTTCTGTGCTGTGATTTCAACCATCAGTCGGGTTCCTTGTACAGCAGCCTGCACTGCTAGGCCACACCCACCTACAGGTACTGTCCATTCTCTCAGCTCCACTGACCATACAGGACACTCTGTAGTTCTACAGGTACAGACTGTAGTCCATCTGTTTCTCTGTGTACCCTGTTCTTCAATGGTCAGGACCCCACAGGACCACCACAGAGCAGGTACCATGTGGGTGGTGTATCATTCTCAGCCCTGCAGTGACGCTGAGGTGGTGGTGGTGTGTTAGTGTGTGTTGGGCTGGTGTGAGACACAGTAGTGTTGCTGGACACCTCAGTGTCACTGAGAATTGTAAACCAACCAGAACTATCCAGCACGGCAGCGTCCTGTGGGCAGCGTCCTGTGGACAGGGTCCTGTGGGCTGCGCCCTGTGGGCAGCGCCCTGTGGGCCGCGTCCTGTGGGCCGCGTCCTGTGGGCAGCGTCCTGTGGGCCGCGTCCTGTGGGCAGCGTCCTGTGGGCAGCGTCCTGTGGGACGTGTCCTGTGGGCGGCGTCCTGTGGGTGGCGCCCTGTGGGCTGCGTTCTGTGGGCAGCATCCTGTGGGCAGCGTCCTGTGGGTAGCGCCCTGCGGGCTGCGTCCTGTGGGCAGGGTCCTGTGGGCAGCGTCCTGTCCTTGCCCAGAGTGGTGGGCAGCCCTACCCACGCCCCCTGGGGAGCATTTGGGAGTTGCTCAAGGGCCTGTCAGTCGTTCCTGTCAGCTAAGGGAATCGAACCGGCGACCCTCCCTATACAAGGCTTATATAATAGAGTGGACAGTGAGTGGACACAGTGTTTATACACTCCAGCCACGACGTGTAAGCATTTCAACTTTGTGGTCACCATCACCCCAACCCAGCTGACTCACTCGAGGTTGGTTTCCTGAGCCACAGCAACAAACTAACTGCAAACAGCTGCATTAACTAGCCAGCTAAAGGCCTTCACAGCTGCTACAGGCTGTTTACTGTGAAGTAGCTGGATGAATGTTCTCTGCACAGTGCTCAGACTT
Source organism: Prochilodus magdalenae (assembly GCA_024036415.1). Taxonomy (NCBI): domain Eukaryota; kingdom Metazoa; phylum Chordata; class Actinopteri; order Characiformes; family Prochilodontidae; genus Prochilodus; species Prochilodus magdalenae. The sequence continues at coordinate 100,663 of JAMWET010003861.1, forward strand.
TGGGACCCAAGCAGAAGAAAATGAATCATTAGCGGCTGATTTGGCTAATTAGTAGAATGAAGAATGGGTCATGTGCAACTTTGTTCCAAGTTGCATGGAAAGGATGTTGCATGCAACTCATAACTTGGGAATTTCAGCCTCAGGCCTGCAGATTGGACCGTTAAGGTCCAGAAGGAGGTGTGGGAGTGCAGTGGTGTTGGGAAGGAAGATAAAGGTGACCAGGATCAATAACTGATGATCAGTTTAGACTGATATGATCAATATTTATTGAGCTACACAAACAGAAGTCTGTCTCTCAGTATGATGTTGGGTCGCCGTGTTTGCTAACCCAACATACCAGACGTCTCGGTATGGAGCTGTAGAGGTTCCTAATGGTGTCCTGTGATAATCCATCCCATGCAGCTTGAACATCCTCACACAGTTTCTGCAGATGGTGCGGTAGGGGTGGAGGTGGAGGGACACCAGGCCTTCTGGACGTGTGACCACAAACCGTCCATCTTGGTGCTGACCACGGTGCCTCCACACACGGATTCGTTGGGCGTCTCCACCAAGACTAAAGCGGGACTCGTCACTGAAGATGACCCGCTGCCATTCTGAGTCACTCCATGACAGTCTGGTACGACACCACTGCAGTCTTTGGTGACGGTGACGTGGTGTTAAGGGTAGTCGTGGTAACGGTCTGTGTGCATGTAGTCCTGCGTGGTGCAGCCGTCTGCTAATGGTGCTGCACTAACAGGATGACTCATGGAGGACACCACTGCTCACTGAGTGTCCACCATCGTGGCTGTTGGGTCAGCTTACGTCACATGCGTGGCCTATTCTTGTGAATATTCATGAGGGACCGACCAATAGAATCGCTCCAAACCTGCTTAGTAATGAACCTTGTTCTATCAGCTCCACTGCAGGGTAAGAAAGCTGGGTCCTCCTCCTGTACAGCTCCACTCTGGAGGGGTTTAAGGTGGACTGTATAATTCCATGAGGGCTAGTTTATAGTTTGGTGTCTTCACTTTCATCCTACAGTAGAGATAAACAGAAGGAGAACCTGCTATGACTAGCCGTGTCTAAACTTTTGACTGGTAGTGTATAATATTCAGAGTCTGGAGAAACCTGGAGTATACAGGATCCTGGGAACCATTACTCATTCTAGGAATCATCCAGCGAGATATCTATCCACAAAATCTCTCCATGATTTATGGAGGTCTGATCAAAGGTCCACGCTGGAATCAGCTCTCTACTTCAAAGCCGCTCCACACACGTGAGCCCACTTCCTCCTTTAGCTCGTATGAATTGATTGGAGAACCTAATTTCTGGGAACACGATCCTATACCTCCTCTCCGGCAGCAGCTGGACGAGGCTGCGCCGGCTGGGCTTGTGGGGAGGCTGTCGCCGTTTGGATGCTTGAAAGGCTTAGAGGAACGCACTAAAGCAATAACGGCCGGCGTATTGCATTTCTAAAGAGGTGGCAAAGTACAGCCTAATCAGATGTAGTACATTAACAGTGGGCCTCGGCTGCCGGGCAGCATGGGCCCGTGGTGAAAGATCATGGTCGTGACCTTGAAGGGTTTACGCTGGGATCGTTTTATGGAAAACTGAATTTTACTCGCCTGTTTTTTCTTGACTTCCTGATGTCATTTCCCAACAACTCCATACGACCACAGCAGTCTGGACTGGGTCCATCGCAGCAGGCCTGTTCCTTTTCCATCTGTTCCAAGCAATGGATATTTAGATCAGGGTTTCTCAACCCTGGTCCTGGAGGCACCCGGCCCTGCACATGCTAGTGCTTTCCCTGCTCCCAACACACCGTATTCAACTCATCACCTCATCATTAGCAAGCCCTTTCAGAGTTGTAGGGGGGGTGTTAGGACAGGGGACTCCTGAGCTACAGTGTGCAGGGCAGGGCTGATTTAGATCACCGATCAACACATTTTTTGGTGGCTGTAGTATTTCAAGTCAGTAGCACATGAATAAGCAGTGGACGAGCAGGTGTGGGTTGTGGGTGGTGGATCATTCTCAGCATTCTCAGGGTGGTGGTGTGCTGGTGTGAGTAGATCAGACACAGCGGTGCTGCTGGACGACCCAGTGTCACTGCTGGACTGAGAATTATCCACCAACCAAAACTGCCCAGCACAGCAGCGTCCTCTGGGTAGCGTCCTGTGGGTAGCGTCCTGTGGGTAGCGTCCTGTGGGTAGCGTCCTGTGTGTAGTGTCCTGTGGGTAGCGTCCTGTGGGCAGCGTCCTGTGGGCAGCGTCCTGTGGGCAGCGTCCTGTGGGTAGTGTCCTGTGGGGCAGCGACCTGTAGGCAGCGTCCTGTGGGCAGTGTCCTGTAGGTAGTGTCCTCTGGGGCAGCGTCCTGTGGGCAGCGTCCTGTGGGCAGTGTCCTGTGGGCAGCGTCCTGTGGGCAGCGTCCTGTGTCCGCTGATGAAGGACTAGAGGATGACCCACACTGCACTGTGCAGCAGCAGATGAGCTATCGTCTCTGACTGTCCATCTACAAGGTGGAACAGCAAGGTAGGAGTGTCTAATAGAGTGGACAGTGAGTGGACACAGTGTCTAAACACTCCAGCAGCACTGCTGTGTCTGATCCACTCACACCAGCACCACACACACTAACACACCACCACCACGTCAGTGTCACTGCAGTGCTGAGAATGATCCACCACCCACATACTACCTGCTCTGTGGTGGTCCTGTGGGGGTCCTGACCATTGAAGAACAGGGTAATACAGTACACAGAGAAACAGATGGACTACAGTCTGTACCTGTAGAACTACAAAGTGTCCTGTATGGTCAGTGGAGCTGATAAGATGGACAGTGAGTGTAGATGCTGATACGACCGTGTAAATACAGGATGGGAAACAGTGAGTGTGGTGGTGTAGCTACTTCTATAGAGCTAGCTACAACACCTGGCGAAGAAATGTCCAGTATACCGGACGTTTGGGAGGAGGATAAGGAATGTTGCGGCCTGGACTCATTTTTGGACGAGGCACAATGTAGAGCAGCCAGTGCTATGAGACCACCCGGTCTATTTCAGTCTTCCCTGGAAACGTCATCGGACGCTGAGACATTCATAATGAGTCACTTTGACCAGAATGACAGGGGTGGGGTCTCTGACTTTTGCACAGCACGTATGTCACAAAGA
>JAMWET010003862.1:0-26520 GCA_024036415.1 Prochilodus magdalenae
TGTCAGGTTGCGATACCTGTGCCTGCACTCGGCCTTCGTACCCAGCAATTTGGCCGTTGTGGGAATTGAGTGAGCGCCACCATTGACCTGTAGATTAGAGCAGAAGAGGAGTACATGATGGGAGTACTTCTCATAAAGGAGTAAAATACAGGACGAGAGCAAAGAGAGAGTAAAATGTGTTTAGGAAGTTGTCTGGCCCGGGTACCGTTTGTATGACCAAGTGGAGTCATTACAGTTGCATTGTCCGCCCAAAATAAATGACGATTCAGAAGACTCCGAAAGGTGTAATTGCCCGGCGAGAATCTAATAAGAAATAGTAGTCAGGTCTTGGGTCATGAACCGTGGTGACAACAGTCCGTGGGTGTGCCAGTTTTAAGGCACAGAAAGGGAAGCAATGGTGCCCCCAGTGTCTGCGGAGAACCTCTTCTACGTTTCATGTCTCAGTAAGGTGTGGTCCGGTGGATGCTTGTGGATGTAAAGAAAATCTGGAGGTAACAGCCTCAGAGTTCCCATGAGCCTCTGCATCACAAGCTTGTGCACAGTATGTTTGGCTTCACGTTGCCCACCTTTGTTCTTAAACACTTACACCTGTATACAACATAAATAGCTGGAATGGAAGACAGTCACCAAGACCACAGATGGCTCATCCTCCTCGGATTACTAAGAGGCGGCTACAACCGGACCAGCTAGCTCAACAGAGATTCGTGGGGTTGGTGGGGATGGATAGGTTTTCAGTATCCTGCTGGGATTGAGTTGAGGACAGCACTAGGTTTCAGGAGTCCCAGCAACATGGTCAAGCCACTAAGGCTGCCACACTCCGATCCTGACCAGAGAGAACCACTACGCCCAAGAGAAAAGAGACCCAACACCCTGACTCGAGGCAGCAAGGGGAGTCCTGTTCCTTCAACAGACCATCCCGACTTGGGAAGTCCCGTAGGCTGGCCCATGACCACTGGACCAACACCAGCTATTGCCAGAAATGAATAACTGCTGTTGATTGTGGCAGAGGATTTCCAGAGTTCAGTCAGAGACCCCAAACACGAAGGGGACAAAGCCCGAGACCGGGACAACCACCTGGCGCCCAAGGGCAGAGGTCAAGGAGGCAGCACCACTTCTGGCACCGATGCTCCAGCTTGCCCCCTCTGTCACAGTTTCACTAAAGAACAGAAGAGCTTCACAACATGCTACCCTGAAACACTCCAGAAGGCTACCAGCAAGACTTCCTGCGCCTTGGAATTGGCTTTAGTTTCCAGTAAGGAGCGTGGAATTCCGTTAGACCAAGTCACTCCCTTCATGCCGGCTAATTCCTGAAGTATGTAAACTCCTACAAATCAGACCCTTCATACTTCTGCCTACCGTCCTCACAGATGGGCTGGTGGAGAGGTACAACCAGACTCGGAAAACAACTCTCAGCCATGTGGTGTTCAGTAAATGTTAGAGTTGACCATTTGACCCGTGAACCAGCATTTCCCACCGATTTAACCTCTGAACTCCTTTAGACTGACTTAATTCTAGACTGGACCTTCTTTAAACTCAACCTACACGGCCTTTACATTGTACTAATACTCACCGACAAAAACATCCACACCAGGAAGGAGTTGTCGGAATAGAGGAGGCCGATACGTGTGGCTAGTGAGGTATGTAAGTGATTACAGTATTAGAGTAAAAGGAGTAGAGTCTAGTGCCCCCTAGTGTTGGGCCGCCTCTATCCTCGGTACAAGATGAGATGTGGTTGGGCATACAGGTTCCATACGGCATCCCGTGGCACACTTGCCCAAAGATGTTGCAGCGGAGCCTGTAGATCCTGCCCACTCGTAGACTGCCAAAGCTGGTGTTCCCGCTGGTCCCAAAAAATCTTGACTGACAGTAAATCTGGAGACAGGCCAAGGAAGTGTTGGAAACTGGTGGAGACATTCCTGGAAACCTTGTCGAATGCCAGAGAATGCCACGGCCTGCCACGAGATGCTACACGTGTGACCGGAGGATGTCCTGCACATGTGGCTGAGCTGCTAGTGTCCCTCATATCACTACTAGGGACGACCGACTGTGGTTTGCCATGGCTCCCCAGCAAAGTTAGGATTGAAGCGCACACCATGAGGTCGCCATTCTTGAACCCGGCCGTGGAACCCAAACAGAACCTGGATTGAAGGTGATACGGTTCCAGTCCATAGGTGTCTAGGTTTCTCCTTCATGGCATCACTGCAGACGAAGGCGACAGTGGCTGGCTGTCACTGGCAGGACACGTAACGGTACCGTGACACCATATGTCCTTCTGCTCAGACCTTCTGGAAATGGTCCAGGCAGAGACGGGGTGCGTATGGAGGTGCCACCTGGGTCTGGACAGTCGGTAAGAGAAACTGTGGGTGCTGTTTGTTCTTGTCTGCAGATGAAACAGCTCTCTCTACTGGTGGTCTGTCAGGCCCCTCACGTAACCAGACCACACCTCTAATCATTTACGTACCTACCTGAGACATAACTGCGTGCTGGGTTCTGGAGCCATCTGAGCAGCCTGGTTGTTTTTGGTCCATGAGCGCACTCTGAGAAACGGTACCCACAGTTAGGCCAACACTCAGGAGGATCTCTGTTCAAAGGCAAGCGGTGGGGCTGCTGCAGCAGCAGGCTCCACTAAAACCGCTATCGTCCACATGCTTACTTCTCCGAGGCGTGCAGCTGTGGTCATACTCAGCCAGCCTACACACATACTGCCAGGCCAGTATGGAGCCTGGCCTGTAGATCATATGTATGTACTGTATGGCTTATATACCGTGGTTTTCTTCATTCTGTGGGTGGCACCCAGGGGTGTGGGGGGCATGCAGGGGCAAGGCTGGTGTGGAACACTTTCATACCACTCGACATGTGTTTCACTGGAAGTCTGAGAGATCAGTGAGGTTGTCTTTCAGGGCTCTATAAAGAAAACTGAGTTCACTTCAGAGTCAGATTGTCCTTCTGTTCTTCAGAGATCAGATTTCAGTGCCATATAATAAAGCTGTACCATGTGGCATATACATGGTTTGATCTTTTTTACTTACGGGGTATGTGTATAGCACATTGTATAGTTTCCATGTTCTGCCCAGGTCGGAGTGGGTTTCGGTCTTCCGGGTGCTCCAGATTCCTCCCAAAGTCTACATGGGGTCTGTGTCTGCAGTGGCCTGTCCAGGGAGTTTCCTGTCTGCCACCCAAAGAGCAATGTGACAGGCTCTTACATATAGACTGGATATATATATATATATAGTGAGATTGTCATATGTCACATGGTAGACCGATATGGTAGACTGATTTATGCTAGTCAAGTCCACATTTATTTATATGCACCTTTTACAACAGATGTTCTCACAGAACAGCTGGAATCTGGTGTTCGAGCCCCCAGTGAGCAAGACAAGGGCGACCGAGGCCAGGAGAAACCCCCCTCAGTTCACAAGGAAGAAACCTCGAGAGGAACCAAGACTCAACAGGGGAACCCGTCCTCCTCGGGTCAACACCAGATACAAGACAGCACAGGAAACGAGTGTTCAGTGTTTGTGAGGTGGAGGAGTAAATGTCTGATCTGTAGTTCAGTAGCTGGGTGATCGGATGGGTCAGCAGGACGCAGGCCAAGCTCCCACAGTGCAGGACAGCCAGGAGCTCCGTGGGGGTTAAAGGCTCCCAGTGGCTCCCAGTCAGAGCAGATGTAGTACCAGCATCAGACCGCACAGGATGGGCAGCAGTTCAGCTCAGACAGAGAGATCAGACAGACTGTTAGCTCTGACAGACCTGAACACACTATACAGTGTTAACAGAGAGATCAGACAGACTGTTAGCTCTGACAGACCTGAACACACTGTACGGTGTTAACAGAGTGCAGCAGTGACTCCGGCAGGCCTGGCTCCTACAGCAGGACTAACAGGGAGAGCCAGAAGGTCACACAGACATGAGGGCCCCTGAGGAGTCACGCCCCTCTGCTCCACCGTCAACAACACTCCCAGCTTACCCAACACTCTCACACTCCACACTCCACTGAACAGGTAGGGGTACCAAACACTCTCTGTCAGTCGACCACTAGATCTGCACCTCTTACCTGACACTCACTACCACACACTCCACTAAACAGGTAGGGTTACCCAACACTCTCTGTCAGTGGACCACTAGATCTGCACCTCTTACCTAACACTCACTACCACACAATCCACTGAACCGGTAGGGTTACCCAACACTCTCCGTCAGTGGACCCCTCGATCTGCACCTCAAACACATCAGAAACACTAACTACCACACACTGAACAGGTGGGGTTTAATCCTGGCTGTGTCTGGCTGTGAGTCCTGAACACTGACTGGTAGGGTAGTCCGAAGCTGGGGGGCCGTGTATGAGAAGGCTCCGCCCCCTGATGTAACTTTGTTAAATCTAGACACTAATAGAGAGCCCGCACTTTGACACCTGAGGTCACGTGACCTAAGGTCGTTTCCTTAATACGAGAAGTGCAGTGAGGTTTGCCTTCCCCGACTCGCTGCCTTTTTTTGAGGGGGGGTTCGGGGCTCCCTCTCTGATGCCTGAATCAGGGTTCACAGCAAGCCAGATGGACAGCCAATCACACGCCTGAGTAGGCAGCTTCCTTATAAGCAAGGGAGAGGTGGTTCAAACTGTAAGGGTTCGGGTGGTGCTACCTGCTGCCAGCAGAGGGCGGCAGTGGCGGTGCCATCGCAAGGCAACTACAGCCCAGAACTCCAAACCCCAGAATGCCCCCGGCTGAGCACCCAACAAGCTGCACCTGATGCACCGGCTATAAAGGCTTTCACCAAGCAGGTGCCAACTGCTACACCTTTGTAGAGGGGTAGACGGTAAAGGTATTAAGAAAGAAAGAAAGAAAGAAAGAAAGAAACAAACAAAGAAAGAAAGAAAGAAAGAAAGAAACAAACAAACAAACAGATGCTTTAAAAGAAAACCACCACCACCAACAAAAATGACAAGACACAAGATGCAAAAAAGAGACATGCTTAGAAACAGAAAAAGACAAAACTAAGATGCATGGGTCAAACTGAAACCAAGATGAAGGTGAAGACCCAGGAAAGAAGAGAGACCCTTTCTGTTTCTGTTCCTTTACACACATTCCCTTTTGTTTGAGTTTCCCGCCTTTTTCACCCACCCATTTACAAACCCCCTCTGTCTCGCCTCGCCTCGGACAAGTCCACAAAAACACCCCCCCTCTGAACGGCTCACGCCTCGTGCATGTTATTTGATGTGTATCCGTATCCAGGAAACCCGTCTGCAAGCAAACCTTTTTATATCGGTGCAAACGGGTTCCTGCTCTGCACCTGGGTCCACACCCTTATCCGTGCCGGGACACGGAAGTGTTCTGGCCAATAGGACGTTTAGCTTCACTGTTCTTGTTTGAAGTATATAATGGCAGCTTGGTATTTTATTTTCTTGTCAAAAAAAATTTTGAATCCATAACATTACTGTTTGGAATCTGGTCCCATCACCTGGAAATGGACCTGAGATGGCACATCTTGGCTTTAGACTGGAGCTACGGGTCCTACCAGGAAGACTCCAAAGCTACACCACTCATTCACTCACTGCTCTGGCCAATGTTCAGTGTTCTACCCCTCCCCCACACCTTCCCTTAGGTCCTGGTCCTGTTGTCCAGCAGGCAGGCTCTGTCCCTACCACCCATATCCAGCAGGATCTGGGAGGGTCTGAGAGCTTCAGGACCTGAGCTTCAGGACCTGGGCCCAGGACTGGGCCATGCCAGAGTCTCTTTTCCTTGAATTTCCCTCTGGGATCAATAAAGTATCTATCTATCTTATTCCATACGACCTGTGATCCTTAAATTGTACGCCTCATTGTGGACAACCATATCAGAGATGATTTTATGAGGTTTAATTTTTGGACTTGAGAACTGTAAATAATTTTATGGAATCAGAACCGGTGTCAACTCCAGAATTTCTGGAGGAAAGCAGAACCGAGAAGGCTGGAACTACAGATGGTTCACTGACTTCCAGGTTCATTGGCAATTGCCATTGCTCTTCTGGACTCCAACTCCCAGAATGCACCACTCTGTGATGTCACGGTCACAAGCTCACCATTAGCCAGTCACTTATCTCAGCCGTGCTCGTCACCCCCAGAGTTCCAGCTTCACCTGCACCTTGTTATCTCGTGTGGGTACGGATGCCCTCTCTCTGCTCGCCTCTGTGCGAGGTGTTCCCGACTCCTCTTGTGAACCGAGCTGTTTCTGTATCACTGTTCTGTTTGACTCGTGGTTTTGACTTTGGCCTTGTTTTTCAGTTTTTGCTCTTTTTGCCTTTCCCCTCTTGGTCTTGTTTGATTGGCTGGACTGCCTTCTGTGTTGACCTGGCAGAGGTGGACAGTCGATGTAACTGGCTGCTGTTTCTGTACTGAAGTCTTTCCATTTTGGGGGATGTTTTTAATTTAACTGCTCTACTCTTCTGATATCTGACTGTTCACTGCACAGCATTATGGGAAGTCTGTCGTTCCTTTTGGTTCATGTGCGAATAAAACCGTGACACATCAAAACAAAGTTTATTAATGAATTCTTAGCATCCGTGGAAATGTCCATTTCAGGCCTGGACTAGATCCAGGAGCACCTGGAGGAGGACAGGATGGGGGGGTTAATGTAAACACTGACCCATCACACATCAAAGCCTCAGTGACCAGATCAAACAGACTGTTCCTGAGTTTGTAGGTAAATAGACACAGTATAGAAACATGTACACACGTGTGACTGAATGTATATGAACCCTGTCTCCTTTACAGTACACGTGACTGGCTGTTATGTCTATGAACAGAGCCCTACAAACTTGTTTATTTGGAAGTTATTTTATAGTTCTAGCTAACGGAACCGGTTCTCCTTCAGTGTTCTGTGCTGATGTGAATAGACGTCAGGGTCAGACTAATGAATGAGCTTCTATTAAAGACTGGTGGACTGAGAGACACTAGAGTCTCTTCACCTACACTGAGCTGATGAAGAGTCCTGTTCCAGAAATGATAATAGGACATTAGAGCCGTAATAAACCATGCTCCTGTTACTCTCCATACTTAAGTACATCTGAAGTACATACTTTAGTACTGTTACTCTCCATACTTAAGTACATCTGAAGGTACATACTTTAGTACTGGTACTCTCCATACTTCAGTACATCTGAAGGTACATACTTTAGTACTGGTACTCTCCATACTTCAGTACATCTGAAGGTACATACTTTAGTACTGGTACTCTCCATACTTAAGTACATCTGTGGAGGACTAAAGAAGGAACTGACACTGTGGGAGGAGTTTACCCTGGGGGACTTTAACCCAAGTGCACGGTTTGGGTACCTCATCCACCACTGGTACCTGGACTGTCTCATGGTTTTGTCTCTCCCCTTTGGTTTGTCCATCTTGGTTTTCCACTTCCATACTGCTGTCCACCTGTACTGCCCTGCCCATAAACCCCACTGGCCTTTTAACTGTTCACACATCCGGTTAGTCCCTCTGCTATCTCTCTGCCCTTCAGCTTTGACTGATATGAACAGAAAACATGGCTGGTGTATGAAGAAGCTCTCTGGTCTTCAGAGCAGCCATTACCGAGCTGCAGCGTCCGCCCCGTGATTTCTAACTGATGGCCTGTAGGTTTGGTGTCTCAGCAGGTGCTAATAGCCTGGAATCAATCTAAAGCAATGGGAGCCATTTGGCGGGTACTCCAGAGCTGTTGTTATCGAACTGTCGTTAGACTCCGCGCTGCTCGCCGCGTCCTCCTGACGGTTTCCACGCAGCGTCCTGAACACGTGCTGTGTGATTCTTGAGTGGAACGTCTAACGGAAAAGAGAGAGAGAGGCCGAAAGCAAAGCAGCTTACATAATTCCCAGCACACGTTCAGGTTTCCCGCTGGAGGCTTGTTTACGTTACGCGTGCTGCGCCGCAAAGTAACAAACCTCAAATCCCTCGTGCACCATCAGATGCCTTCTATCCCCAAGTGACGCGCTGGGATGCATGCACTGCCTGTGTCGGTGAATACAAAGCTGGACATCATCTCTAACCGGCTCCTAATTTGGAATCCATCCAGCGTTTCCCATCTGAGCAAACACGCGGTTTAATTCCAGATTTATTTTATATAATCATTAATGAAGCCAAATTGATCTGAACACCGAGTCCTTATGGAGCAAAGGACGCCACCGTGGTATGGTGGTATCTCCTTCGATCTCCATGTCTTGCTCAGCTAGCCCTACATCACCAGCCCTTACATAAGAACCGGTTAGTGGCTTATATAACACAGCAAAGAGGAAATCAGCAGCCTGAGCTACCGCACACTGTTCTAGATAAACGGTACCGCTCATGAAATGTAACAGGTCTGTCGGTGCGAAAGCAGAGTTAGCTTTCATTGTAGAACCAAGATTAGAACCCTGTTCCTCTGACTGTAGCAGGCTTGTAAGATGACCGGACCATCCGTGTAAATGGAACGTACCTAATAACCACATGCAAGATTGGGCAGGTACTGAAGTCTCTGGATGTAGCTGCATCAGTGTTCAGACACTCACACCAAAGGATTGGTCAGGTGGTCCAGATGTGGTGGTCTTCCCTGGCACAGTTCAGAGGAGAATTCCCTGTAGACTGGGATTGTATCCACTGCTGGTAGACCCGTATGACCGTACGCTTCCATACACCTGCAGATTCAGCTACTTCCTTCACACTATGGTCTTTGGCCACACCCACATGCAGTCCCTCCTTTTAGACAATCATTACCATCTGCTCTGGAGCGTTTACCACACATGGAGCGAGACATTCCCTGCACTGTAGCACCTCTTCCCAATCTATGGATCCCGTCACTCACACCCCACAGGGGTTTATAGACTCGACAAGATTGTTGCAGCCTTGTTAGTCAGTCAATCAATCAATCAGTATTTATTTGTATAGCGCTTTTTACAACCAACAATGTCTCAAAGCAGCTTCACAGAAAATCAGATGGTATCAGCCGAGTGCTTCTGCAAGCCAGTAAGTTCTGAGTCTAGTTTAAATGTAGAGAGTGGGTCTGATTCCCGAACGGATAAAGGGAGAAGATTCCAGAGTTTGGGAGCTACACAGGAAAAGGCTCGACCCCCTGCTGTGGTTCCTCTAACCCTAGGTACTGTCAGCAGGCAGGTACTTTGTGAGCGGAGGGCACGCGTGGGGGTTGTATGAGTGAAGTAGTTCACTGAGATACTTTACTGATTTATACTTTAGGAGTAGAGTCCTGTACTCCACACAAAATTTAACAGGTGTCCAGAGTAATGAGGACAGTATCGGGGACATGATCGTATGATTTTTGTTCTAGTAAGGTTCTAGCAGCTGCGTTCTGGACGAGCTAGAGCCTTATTTGAGCATCCAGCTAAAAGGGTGTTACAATAATCCAGCCACATTGCCATCCAAAAGTGTGGGGCATAGGTGGCACAAAGTATGACCCATTCAGTGGGGGCTGCATGGGTGTATGGTAACAGCTGTTAACTATGGGAGTGGCTGAAACACCAGGGCCCACTGATTAGGAGGGTTAGGATTAGGGTGTCCACATACTTTTGGCCATATTTGTAAAGTGTGTGTGTGTGTGTGTGTGTGTGTGTGTGGTCTGCAAATTGATTTTGGTGTCATGACGATAAAAGCTGTAAGTAGCAATGAAGAACAAAGTGAAGGAGGAGCTTAAAGTTCTCTTGGATAAACTTTCGGAGCAGTGAAACCCCAGAGGCCCAGCTCGTACCCCTGTTCACCCCCTCCTATCGGTTAGCGCGCGGGTTCATTCGGCTCCTGATGCTGAGAGCTGGTATACGTGTTTGTCATGCAGGTTGATTGGCTGTCATGCTCTGTGGTGCTGGTTAACCTGCCACTTCTCTTCAGAAGCTTCAGTCTGGGCGGGAGCGAGCTGTGAGAGTTCAGACCTGGTGGAACTGCTCTACTCAGAGCTGTACTGTTCATGCCAGTGTTCATATTTAATAAATCCTCACTGAAAAAGCTGACCACAGAACAGCTCCCGTGCAGCTCTGTGACCTGGCGAAGACACACACTACCAGTCATAACTTTAGACACACCCCTCTAACCGGGTGTAGGTGGTGGTCTTATAGACTCTACAGTCGTACACTGAACAGCTCCACCTGCTGAGAGTCTGAACCAGTCCATATCCTGATCCACCACATCTACTCCTGATGTACACAGTATGGTGCTCCTCCATATCTCCACCTCTAATATATATTTAGTGGTGTAAAAACTTTGATCTTTTTCTGCACAGTGTAAAAGCTCTAGTTCTCCTTTCAGGTTAGTGAATATTCATGATGCACCGACCAATAGAATCGCTCCAAACCTGCTTAGTAATAAACCTTGTTCTATCAGCTCCACTGCAGGGTAAGGAAGCTGCTCCATCCTCCTGTACAGCTCCACTCTGGAGGGGTTTTAAGGTGGACTGGATAATTCGATTCGGGAGGGGTTTTAAGGTGGACTGGATAATTCGATTCGGGAGGGGTTTTAAGGTGGACTGGATAATTCGATTCGGGAGGGGTTTTAAGGTGGACTGGATAATTCCATTCTGGAGGGGTTTAAGGTGGACTGGATAATTCCATGAGTGTTAGGTTATAGTTTGGTGTCTTCACTTTTATTCTACAGTAAAGCTTTAAGATACACAGGAGGAGAACCTATGAGGAGCCGTGTGTTCTCAGTTCTTTATGCTCTGTAGGTTCTACTCTACAGGAGCCTCCTGGCAAACTGACGCCTTGGGTGATGCTCTGCTTTATTATTAATTTTTTAAATGTATTTATTTACTTTATTATTATTATTATTATTATTATTATTATGAAAGTAGCCATGACTCACCTGCACCCTGCTGGATGACCTGATGACCAGCTACACAGAGATCAATAAGCAATAACCTGCACTGCAGTCATCTCCCCCTCACTCGTGCATGAACATCTGCACACACACACACTTAGACAGATCAGACGTCTTCTGGAACAATGCCTGGTCCGGCGACAGAACAACAGAGCTCTTCAGCTGTAATTTAGCTCGTCGTGTTCGGCTCATGATTCCGAGAAAACACTCAGTGCAGTAGGGAGGTGGGAGGCGGCTCCTACTAGGGCGGTACACCCCACTGTGGTGATACACAAATAGATCTACCAGGAGAACTGAATTCAGCTAAGTGGAGGGAGTGGCAGTGGCCCCAAACACACAGCCAAACTAACCAGGTGAAAATGTCTGGAGTTCAGGGTCGGGGCTGGAAGTGCCCTTGAGCGTGGCACCTTACCCCCACCCTCTTCCCGGGGGCTGTGGATAGAACTGCCCATGGCTCTGGTCAAGTGTACTCATGGCCCCCCAGTGTGTGCATATTGTGGCTCGACTGGGGGAGGAGCCGAGCACACTGACCAGGAAGACGAGACACACACAGACACCCAGTTCACTTCCTTTACTCATGATTGGCTCAACGGTGCCACTTCTGACACCGATGTAAACACCTGGCACAGAAGGAGAAACTTTTAAGAGTGCTACTGTACTCAACACGGTAGCAGCAAGGATCCACTTCTTAGTGCTTCTGAGTGGTCAGGATAGCAGGCCATCAAAAGCCATAAAGCTGTCCCTGACTGTAGGAACCAACACAGCACCAGTACCCCACTAATGGGCCCCGCAGGTGCCATAGATGCTCTGTGGGAATGTGCGGTGGGCCTTTTTTGCCTGGATATGTACGGTTTGGCATAGAGGCACACAGGTTCTGTATGCCAACCCGCTGTGGCACATTTAGCCCACAGACGTTGCAGCTGGGCCTGTAGATCCTGAACAAGCATAGGCTGCTGGGCCTGTAGATGCTCAATTGGCGATACATCTGGCGACCAGGCAGACCAAGGAAGTGTGGGAATCTGGTGGAGACGTTCCTGGGAGACCCTAGTTGTGAGTGGTTGAGTGGAAGCCCTGCCATGAGAAGCAACGTGGCCAGAGTACGTCCCCCACATATCGTCCCTGGACTGTATCACCTCGTATCATGGCTCCCCATGACGCTACACGGCAAAGACAGGACTGAAGTGCTCACCATGAGGCCTCAAACCCGGCGGCCGTAGGATCCCAAACAGAACCAGGATATGTGACTAAAGACCATGCGGTTCCGGTCCATAGCATTCCAGGTTTCTTGTTGATGACGACGCTGAAGGCGATGGTGGCTGGCTGTAGATAGCGGAGCGCGTACGTAAGGGGCACAATGATGATGCCCAATCTCTTTCGGTTAAGCTCCTGTAAATGGTCCTGGCAGAGACGGGGTGGGTGAAGGTCGGACCTGTGGCTGGATGGTGGACAGGGGGTTTGTGGGAGCTGCTCGAGGCTGTCAGTGGCTTAAACAGTACTCTCTACTGGTGGTCTGTCTGGGCTGCCCAGAGCCGTCGTGTTAATGAGAATTCAGGAAGGCAGAGTTGGCGCACGGAGCGTTTGTTTGGAAATCGCTGCCACTGCTGGGAGTTTTCTAGGAACTGAAAGTTGAAACAAGGCAGCAGAATAAACCGCTCTGCGGAGAACAGCTGAACATCCTCGCGTTGGGATGCTGCCGAACACGTGGAGCATGTTTTCCTGCGTCCATGTACGGTGTTGGGGTGCATCAGGGACATTCTCCTAATGAACTACTAGCAGATGCGCGTGTGCGTGTCTACGTTAGCGTTACTGTCGTGGAGAAAGCTGAACAGAAACACAACAAGGGGTCGCTTCAGTTCGAGGCTGACTAATGAGGGTTTGATGACTGTGCTTTTCAGAGTGAGAGGAGGAGAGCACAGCGTGTATCTTCTGGGAGGTAATCAGAAAGACCCCCTCTGTGCCACCGCTAATCGCTCAGAGAGAATGTGATCTGGGTCTTATAACCCGATCTGCTCTGAGGAAATCAAAGCCCATCCGTCGGCCATATTGAATCTTTAACCCTGGGGTCGGTTTCCAGCTCGAGGGCCGGACGATGGTTCTAGGATTACTGGATTTGCTCAGGGGATCATATTTTCATGACTTGAGGCCATTTCCATCCTTCTATATTTACCGTTCATAGCACAAACGCGTCGAGGTCTTCTTACCGGAGACGGTGCCGGTTCTTCCTGCTTGTGGTTCATATTTAGATGCTGAAGTTCTCTTGTCCTCCACAGGGATCCGGTTCCCCTATCAGTCCAGAGGTGGAGGGGTGTCCAGGCAAACCTCCAACACAGAAACCGACACACCTCATCCTTAAACAATCCCACAAGGCATGTGCTGCAGGGTGAAACTACATCGTCTTAACAGGAAAGTAATCAAACAACCCAGGTGCCTACCTCCTTCACAATACGGCAGGATGCACAAGCAATAACGAAAAATCTGAACATACCTGAATCAAAACGGATATTTAATCATCAGGGAGACACAATAATGGAAATTACCCTTAACACAGACAGACACATACTGAGAGCTCGATGGATGGATGGATGGATGGATGGACAGACTGAGAGTTTAAGAGGAAGGCACAGGCAGACAGACTGACAGAGCTTCAGAGAGACAGATGGATAGATGGACAGGGAGGACAGAATGAGATAGCAGAAGGGATGGATGGACAGACAACGACTGAGCTTAATCGATGGATGGATGGATGGATGGATGGACAGGCAGACAGACTGACAGAGCTTCAGCGAGACAGATGGACAGAGACGACAGAATGAGAGAGCACTGAGCTGGATGGATGGACAGACAGGCAGACAGAATGAGCTTAAGAGAAAGAGACAGGCAGACAGACTGACGGAGCTTCAGAGAGACAGATAGAGGACAGAATGAGAGGGATGGATGGATGGATGGACAGAAAGCTAGACTAAAAGCTTCATAGACAGATAAACAGAGAGACTGAGCTTAAGAGAGAGATATAGACAGACAGATGGATAGAGGACAAAATGAGAGCAGAAGGGATGGATGAACAGACTGAGCTTAATCAATAGGTAGGTGGATGGATGGATGGATGGATGGATGGATGGACAGGCAGACAGACTGCTTGAGAACTTCAGAGAGGACAGAATGAGAAAGATGGATGGATGGACAGACAGACAGACAAAGACAGACTGAGCTTCGTAGATGGATAAACAAAGAGACCGAGCTTGAGAGTGAGAGACAGACTGACAGACAGAGAAAAAGGGATGGCTGGATGGATGGATGGATGGATGGATGGATGCTGAGGCCATTGTTCTCTCCACTGATGCCCCCGTTACAGTACTGGTCATTAATATGTTAATTTTAAACGTATACAGAACAGATTAACCCCTCCTACACCGTATACAGGCGGACACTGATTCACTTTCAGATCAGACTGGAAGCACCAGCGCTACAGTCTGTACCAGCAGGGCCGTCAGTCCGCTCAGCCTGTTCCTGAGGTTTGACGGAGACCACTGACGCAGGGAGTGATGGACAGGGTCAGGCTGAGGCACATCAGGAACATTCTGAGCAGCATAGAGGGACATTAGTGTCTTCAGGTGGGATATGAAGTGTGACAGGCTCTCTAACGGCTTTAAATGACAGTTTTCTGAATCAGAAAACCAGAGGTCTGTAAGGGTAGAGAGAATTGGAATTTGGAAATATTTACCCTTTGTGTTTGTGCACAGAGGAGTTAGCCTACTGCATTTAACCCGTCTGTGAAGTGAAACACGCACGCACTAGTGAACACCTGTCCTGAGTGATGGCACCCAGCACTTCAGTCGTGTCCGGTTGGTTCAGGAAATTGATTTGGAGACCTTCCGGTCACAAGGCTGGTTCTGTACGTTCTCAGCTGTATGATGACTGCCTCAGGTATCCTGTGTCCATTTGGTGCGTTGGTTGTGCACATCCCCAGAAATTAGCGCTATGCGTGCACAAGGTGCAGTACACACACAAGTGCTAGGGGGCAGTGTAGTACTCAGCAGTAAACAGCGGGAAGCCGTGCTTGTTCAGGAGTTGGGCTCCGCCCCTTAGTTCCAGTTTAAGGAACTCTAATGCTTCAGCAGACCAAGAGACTCTGGTGCTCCCAACTTTGTGGGGACAGTTTGGGGACGGCCCCTTCCTGTTCCAACATGACCGCACACCAGTGCACAGAGCAAGCTCCATAAAGACATGGAGGAGCGAGTCTGGTGTGGAGGAACTGGACTGTCCTGCACAGAGTCCTGACCTCCACCCGATAGAACACCTTTGGGATGGATTAGAGCGGAGACTGAGAGCCAGGCCTTCTCGTCCAACATCAGAGTCTGACCTCACAGATGTGCTTCTGGAAGAATGGTCAGAAATTCCCATAAACACATTTCTAACCTTGTGGAAAGCCTTCCCAGAAGAGGTGGAGCTGGTATAGCTGTAAAGGGTGGAGCATCATATTAGACCTATATGGATGAGGAATGGGATGTAGCTCAGGTTGGAGGGTGAAGGCAGACGAGCGAATTCTTCTGGTAATAGTGTGTGGAAATGATGTTGTGTAGTGAGGAACTGGAAGGCGTGTACCTTACAGGCCCGAGAGATTCACAGGGCACCCCATCTGGGTGGTGCATGCCTTTCTTTAGGGCAGTGAAGATACACCTTCAGGTGAAGAATCCTCATCACAGGTCCACCGAAGTGGGAACAGCTCTGAACGTCACCAACACTGAAGGTGAAGAATCAGGTCAAGCCTCTACACGCTCAGACTCCAGGCTTTCTGGGACCGTGAAGAACCATTTTAAAGAACCTCCACATGATGGAAGCGTTCTTAAGGCATGTTTTACCTAGAACTGTATGTTTGAACCATGCTCCATTTATTAACACCAATTAGCATGTGACTGAGATCAATAGGGAAAACTAGCTGTGGTCAGTCTGTGCACTTAAGCAGCCTGTAATGTTCTGGTCGTCGGTCTGAGCAGCTAAGTGGTCTGTAACAAGTTAAGCAGTCTGTAATGCTCTGGTGGTCGGTCTGTAATGTTAAGTGGTCTGTAATGCTCTGGTGGTCGGTCTGTAATGTTAAGCGGTCTGTAATGCTCTGGTGGTCGGTCTGTAATGTTCTGGTGGTCGGCCTGTAATGTTAAGTGGTCTGTAATGCTCTGGTGGTCGGCCTGTAATGTTAAGTGGTCTGTAATGCTCTGGTGGTCGGCCTGTAATGTTAAGTGGTCTGTAATGCTCTGGTGGTCGGCCTGTAATGTTAAGTGGTCTGTAATGCTCTGGTGGTCGGCCTGTAATGTTAAGTGGTCTGTAATGCTCTGGTGGTCGGTCTGTAATGTTAAGTGGTCTGTAATGCTCTGGTGGTCGGTTTGAGCAGCTAAGCGGTCTGTAATGCTCTGGTGGTCGGTCTGTAATGTTAAGTGGTCTGTAATGTTCTGGTGGTCGGTCTGTAATGTTAAGTGGTCTGTAATGCTCTGGTGGTCGGTCTGTAATGTTAAGTGGTCTGTAATGTTCTGGTGGTCGGTCTGTGCAGCTAAGCGGCCTGTAATGTTCTGGTGGTCGGTTTGAGCAGCTAAGCGGTCTGTAATGCTCTGGTGGTCGGTTTGAGCAGCTAAGCAGCCTGTAGCAAGTTAAGCGGTCTGTAATGCTCTGGTGGTCATCTCGTAGGGGAGAGGACTGAGCATGGACTACTCGGGAATGGTCGGATGCTTATAGCGGAGGAGCAAAAGGGTGGAATGGTTGTTGGAGGAGGTGAGGTGTTCAGAGATCTGACGGCCCGGGGGTAGAAACTGTTCTGTAATCTGGCGGTCCTTGATTTCACGGTCCTGTATGGTCTGCCAGATAGGAGAAGTGTGAGGAGGCCGTGTTGAGGAGGAAGTATAATATGACCAGCAGTTGGGGATGGGAGCTTCACAGTCTGGAGGGATGTGTTACAGAGCGACTTGGAGAAACTCGTCCATGCGCTTGTTACAAGCAGAACTCTCCCTACTGCGGTTCTTAGGAGAACCATTTACTACAACTCCTGCAGAACGCAGCAGCTCGGATCCCAACACACCCTGCAGCTACTGACCTTCTGCTGACACCTTCAGTACAGTACAGGAACTATGGAGAGACTCTGCTTCTAACCTGTGGAGCTCAGTTCTCTTAGACAGTCCAGCTCAGGGCTCACTGTAATCACACCTGAACACGCTTCTCTAACACCTGAACACGTCTCTCTCTAACTCAGAACTCACAATAATACACACCTGAACACACCCCTCTCTAACTCAGAGCTCACTCTAAAACACACCTGAACACGCCTCTCTTTAACTCAGAGCTCACTCTAAAACACACCTGAACACGTCTCTCTAACTCAGAGCTCACTCTAAAACACACCTGAACACACCCCTCTCTAACCCAGAGCTCACTCTAATACACACCTGAACACGCCTCTCTAACTCAGAACTCACTCTAATACACACCTGAACACACCCCTCTCTAACCCAGAGCTCACTCTAATACACACCTGAACACACCCCTCTCTAACTCAGAACTCACTCTAATACACACCTGAACACGCTTCTCTAACACCTGAACACGTCTCTCTCTAACTCAGAACTCACAATAATACACACCTGAACACACCCCTCTCTAACTCAGAGCTCACTCTAAAACACACCTGAACACGCCTCTCTTTAACTCAGAGCTCACTCTAAAACACACCTGAACACGTCTCTCTAACTCAGAGCTCACTCTAAAACACACCTGAACACACCCCTCTCTAACCCAGAGCTCACTCTAATACACACCTGAACACGCCTCTCTAACTCAGAACTCACTCTAATACACACCTGAACACACCCCTCTCTAACCCAGAGCTCACTCTAATACACACCTGAACACACCCCTCTCTAACTCAGAACTCACTCTAATACACACCTGAACACGCTTCTCTAACACCTGAACACGTCTCTCTCTAACTCAGAACTCACAATAATACACACCTGAACACACCCCTTTCTAACTCAGAGCTCACTCTAAAACACACCTGAACACGCTTCTCTAACACCTGAACACGTCTCTCTCTAACCCAGAGCTCACTCTAATACACACATGAACACGCTTCTCTAATACCTGAACACACCCCTCTCTAACTCAGAACTCACACTAATACACACCTGAACACACCTTTCTATAACTCTGAGCTCACTCAATACACATCTGAACATGCCTCCCTCTAATACACACCTGAACACACCTCTCTTTAACTCAGAGCTCACTCTAAAACACACCTGAACACACCTCTCTTTAACTCAAAACTCATTCTAAAACACACCTGAACCTGCCTCTCTCTAACTTGCGTGTATCCGAGAGCTCCCCTCTGCTTCCTAGCACTTTCGTATTTCAGAGATTCTGCTGTGACGGTTATAAGACTGTCTTATTACATAACCCATCTCTCTGTGCGTCTACCCCTCCTGGGTTTAAGCAGGAGGTGATGGAATTCCTTGACCAAGGCCCAAGCCAATCATACTTCCTTCCACCGAGGGGTCAGATAAGAACAGAGATAGGAGAGGTATGCAGCTCTATTTACTGCAGGGCTGACTCTACCTCACACTCAGGTAACATAGCAAACGGAGGACTCCTGCCCAGCGCTGGCAAGCGTAGGACATAGCAGGTCACCATCAGCCATACAGCTCTTACTTCACAGTAGACACACAACCCCACCCACCAGCCTCACCGTCCAGCACAACAAAGCCCAAAGTGTGGTGGAGTACCACAGGGCTCGGTTCTAGGGCCTTCGCGTTTCTGTTTGTACATGTAACCTTTGTGATGTCATCAGGAAACTTGCTGTGCTGATGACACGCAACACACCTCAGCCATCAGTACCTCCGGCCCATTTGCTCCACCAGGCCATCAGGCTGCTGAAGAGCCAGTAGTGTACCGGTGTGTCGGTTGGTGGGATTGATCTCCACAGACAATCCACACCCCATTACAGATTGGCTCTGCACCTCCTGCGCATATAGAGTGTGCAGGTGTGTTAAATCTGGTGTTATCAGCCTCACACTCTCTCATACTGGTCACTGGAAGTTCAATATGGCACCTCATGGCAAAGACCTCTCTGAGGATCTGAAGAAAGGAGTGCTGCTCTACATAAAGATGGCCTCAGCTATAAGAAGAACCCACACCCTGAAACTGAGCTGCAGCACGGTGGCCAAGACCGTACAGCGCTTTAGCAGGACAGGGTGCCCTCAGAACAGGCCTGTATATGTATAGTACCCTCACCGTCACGCACACAGCGGCGCCCAGACGGAGTGGGGTGTATGTGTAACATAATGAGATCGTGCTAATGATCGAAGTTTCACGCTCGGCTGCTCATGTGATGCAAGCAGCCCATCACACTACCACCACCATACTTCACTGTAGGTCTGATGTTCTGTTTCTGAAAAGTGATGTTACATTTATGCCAGATGTAATGGGACACACCTTCCAAAAAGTTCAACTTCTGTCTTGTCAGTCCACAGAGTATTTTCCCAAAACTCTTGGGCATCATCCAGATGTTTTCTGGTGAAATTGAGATGAGCCTTAAGGTTCTTCCTGTTCAGCAGTGGTTTTGGACTTATCACTTTGCCATGCAGGCCATTTTTGCCCAGTCTTTTTCTTATGGTGGAGTCCTGAACGCTGACCTTAACTGAGGCAGGTGAGGCCTGATGTTGTTGTGGGGTCTGTTGTGACCTCTTGGATGAGTCGTCGCTGCGGTCTTGGGGTTGAGTCGTCTTGGATGAGTCGTCGCTGCGGTCTTGGGGCCACTCCTGGGAAGGTTCAGCAGTGTTCCTGTTTTCGCCAAACACTTTTTACACCGCTGTATATACGGTCATCCGGTTGTGCATGCTTTCCATTCTGACTGGTGCTGTTGTGTTGGTAGCATCGCTTGTCAGAGGAGAGTCCAAATGTGATTCCAGCAGCTGGAGTTGGAGAGGGGTCACATGATTGGACTCCGGGAAGTGGGATGGTCCTATCAACGTATTACTCTTGTGTGGCTACTACCATAGCACGTGGTTGGATGATTCTCGAATTTGGAACAAAGTGGTGAAGCAGAAGCGGTCTCTGCTGAGCTTTGGATGGAGCGCACCCGTTCACCTGTTCATTCTTATTATTATGTTCCATTAGAGTCATTATTATCATTATCGTGTTTAATTAGCATAATCGCATGGTCTTTTCACGGACGGCCCTATGGACGCTGGAGATGCGCCACAAATAACTCATTTTATTGAATACGTCTTATTAGAAGCGCAGTCCTAAGAACCTCTTAGCCTTTAATGGGGGTTCAGAGTCAGGCTGACCCGGTGTCTGCACCAAGCTGAAAACAGCAGGTCAAACGCCACGAATATTAACAGAACACCGGAACAAAAGAAGGGGGGTCGTCTAGGAACCGGGAATGACAGGGGTGATTAGTCACATGGACCCAACAGTAACACGCACATTCCTGTGGTCATCATGATCTTTAATATTCCGCCATTCCAAGTAGAACTTCCACGTCTGCAGAGTTCTCTGGCTATCTGGGATGGAGTTCTGCCTTATTAGGAGAACTGGGATTGGTCTAGCTAACACCATCTACACCGTTACCTTACAGGAGCATTCGGTGCTTCCACAAACTCAAAGCCAAGATGGTGTATGAAACCAAGCCTGGGTGAGAACCATGGAGGAAGAAGCAACAGAGCGAAGATGGACGAGGACCGCAGAGAGGTGGTGTAATGAGGCGCGTCATCGGAACCTGGCTGGAGGACACCAGAATGGCAGCCAGCTACAAAGACCCTGGTCCTTTAGCCATGCTTTAATCAGCTGCCCGCAGCACAGTTGGCCGATGGTGATTGACCTCGCTGGTGTCAACGGTGCAGTGGCAGGACGGGAGGGAGGGAGGGAGGGAATGGCTGAAGGAGCACTGCTGCTGTTGCGGTCTCCAGAGGGCCCATGTAGCCTAAGAGAGACTTTAACTTGTTAATAAGCTACTGTGGTGGAGTCTAGGGTGGGGGTGTGGTGTGTGCCGTGGGGTAGTTTGTAGGGGTTTGT
Source organism: Prochilodus magdalenae (assembly GCA_024036415.1). Classification (NCBI taxonomy): domain Eukaryota; kingdom Metazoa; phylum Chordata; class Actinopteri; order Characiformes; family Prochilodontidae; genus Prochilodus; species Prochilodus magdalenae. The sequence goes on from JAMWET010003862.1 coordinate 20,870, forward strand.
CATCTACTGTGTGTGGAGGATGTGTGGCTATAACCTGCCTGCTTCCTGGCTCGTTCAGCGGTGCCGAGTGGTGGTTCTCCCCTACTGCTGTGTTCACCTAAAACGCTTTCCTATGGTTCATGCGTCTGCCACAACATAGCCCCGCCTGCTTTGGCAGAGTGACAGAAGTTTAGAAAGTGAAGTAACGGTCTTTACAGTGTGATGGAAGATCGAAATGTCAGTTGTACAATGACTCACGCATGCGATGAGTGGACACGTGAACTAACAGGAAGCTCACCTGGACACCAGCTTGAAAGCGTTTGCTCCATGGAGACGAAACACAGGACCTCAGAGTCTCTTTACAGATTTCAGGCCACAGACGGTTCCATGGTAGAAGTGTGTCCTCTAGTGGCACATCCACAGGATTCAGTTCACATGACGGACTGTTTCATGGCGATGCAGTCGCGGTCAGTGTGTGCCAGCTCAGCTGGACACAGCTGGGGACAGCTACATATTAAGTTCTACATCCATGTGAATCAGGAAAACACCACCTACACACAGCTGCTCATGCCCATATAGGGGCTACCGTGTTGAGCTTGTGTGCTCAGAGCCAGAGCAGGTAGTATGTGGGTGGTGGATCATTCTCAGCACTGCAGTGACACTGACGTGGTGGTGGTGTGTTAGTGTGTGTGGTGCTGGAGTGGATCAGACACAGCAGTGCTGCTGGACACCTCAGTGTCACTGCTGGACTGAGAATCGTCCACCAATCAGAACTATCCAACCAACAGTGTCCTGTGGGGCGGCGTCCTGCGGGCAGCGTCCTGTGGGTGGTGTCCTGTGCCCACTGATGAAGGACTAGAGGATGACCAACACTGCACTGTGCAGCAGCAGATGAGCTATCGTCTCTGACTGTCCATCTACAAGGTGGAGCAGCAAGGTAGGAGTGTCTTATAGAATGCCATGCTGCAGTTCATGGATCTGACCAGTAGGTGTCTGTAGAGTCCTTGTTAGTCTTGGTAATAACGCAGAGAGATCTGTAGGGGGCACTGTAGTATCACGGTGCAGTGAGAGACTGAAACCACTTAAATGCACCAGTTTACAACATGATGGAGTAATGGAAGCAGTGAGGGCTTGACTGAAGGATGATCAAGCCGGTCTGGCTTCAGTGCAGGATATCAGCTGATGCTCTGATGGTTCTAACACGGGCACCTCACAGGTTTGCCAGGCTGAGCTTCAGAGCGCTGCGTGCTGTAGACCGTGGTGTAGGCCAGTGACATGCAGTCCCATGGTAAAAGCATGTCACGTAGGGGCACTGAGGAAACGCATGCGGAGCCTCCACCTACAGGACGTAGGTATGGGCAGATAAACAGGTAGCACAGATTAACCCTTTAAAAGCCAGGACCGGTTCTGTTCCTCACTCCTGTAACTGTTATAGCACTGCACCTGTACCTGTCCAGCCAAACGACAGACTTCAGGAAGGGGAGTTCCACCACTTTTCCAAAATTTCTGCCAAATTAGAATTAGGAACCATTCGTGTTTACACACAGAGAAACTTCTCTACTGCATTAAACCCATCCGTGAAGCGGAACCCCCACGCCCATAACCACGCACGCTAGGGGGCAGTGGACACACTTGCACAATCCAAGCCCTGTCCATGGCACCTCTACATCCACCTCCAAAAGCTCCCTCACACACAGTACCCTGCACGAGGACACTGTTCCGGGATAGTTTTGGGAATGCCGTGCCCAGGAAATCTGATCATGGTTTAGGGATATAAGTTATAAGGGTAATAAACATTCCTATAACACTCAGAAGACACGTGTAGGTTCCCTGGTGCTTCAGATGGTCAATAAAATGTCTATACGTGTGTTGTAGACATGGAGAACCCTGGTTCCCATCACCACCACTGTAAAGAACATCTGAGGGTACGGTTCTCTAGAACAGAGAGTTTTACTGGGCACCACTCTGAATGACTTTCTAGACATTTGAACCCTTTAATAAAGCAGTCATATGTTCAAAATTGGTGGAATTTCCCTTTAAATGAACCGTTAAAGGAGCAGTGTGTAACCTCTAGTGGTGAGGTTGTGCATTGCAACCTGCTGAACCCATGCTGAAATGTTGCACCTTTTTAAGATGGAATCGGATAATTTGAACAGGAAGAGGAAGCTGAACTTCATCCTTGTAGTGTTAGTGCTGGTGGTGATTTTGATTAATAAGATTTAATCTATTAAAATATCCTACCTGGAGTTTTATGGGCGGAGCTACTGATAAATATGTTCTACATTAGAACATCGCAACATTCTTTCTACTGCCTTCCAGTCGATGCTATAGCACCCACTAAGTAACAGTGTGAGGGACTCTCTCTACAGCCAGTGTGTGGTGTGTCTGTTCTGGGCTACAGTAGAAACATGGTGGTGGTAGTATCTGCTGGAAGACGAGCTGCTATCTATGTAGATATGACGTTTGTTCTAGATAACCAGAACATACGGCCATCTGTAGTTACACGTAATTATACACTAATAAGGATAATTTTGTATTTTATGTTTTGTTTCTGACACTAGACTCCGCCCCTAAATCTTACACACTGCTCCTTTAATGACTTTAATAATTCGGTTCATTAGCATACAGAGAACTCTGAGCTTCCTTCAGAGGAGAGTTTGCTGAGCATGCTGGGGAAGAGGCTGCTCTCCTTACAGGCCTCATCGGTGAGGACGACGTGTTGGGTAAAGCGAGAGTCAGTGCGTTTGTTGTGCTTGGCATAGGTGTGCTATTAATCAGGTTGGCGCAGATGCTTCCCAGGGACACTGACGAGCTGCTATGGCACTGCAGGCCTGATGTGGCGGCGCTGAACAAGCGTGTCTTGCATTTGTCTATGTAATCTTCGTCATCAGAGATAATAAGCAGGCAGGAGCGGTGTTAATTACTTCACCGGGGGGGCACGCTACAACGCAGCAGCAGGGCCGTCACGGAGAGGAGGATATCCAGCCCGGATATCCAAGGGCCGTCCCGGTCGGAATGTTTCGTGTCTGGGACCGATGACTGATTTCTGTTCCGGTTGGAGTAGTTAGGGATCGTTGGGAAATAGGAGAATCAGATTTTGATTGGCTGTTCTACATGACTGAATCACGGGAATGGTCCATGTCCATGTCGAGGAAGAGACCGGGGGGGGGAACAGCTCCCTTATCCCCCCTGTCTAAACAGCTCCCAGATTTAGCTTGGCTTTTCCTCCTCATTCCCCTTAGAAGGCTGCAAGCAGTTTACCAAGCATTTGTCCGGAGGCCCCCCGAATGTAAGACGCTGCCCATGTTAAGGTGGAACAGTGGCAATTTGGAACATGAACCTGGAACAGGTTTTTCCTGAGGCATCCAGAATGAAACACTCTGCAACCATTTAAAGGGTGGAAAATGTGAAGTTGGAACACGAGTCTGGTAAGGGGGGGCCTGCATCAACCAGAATGGTTACTGGCTGGCCTATTTAAGGGTGGAACGGAGCAACTGGAACATGAAACCTGGAGCGGGTTTACCTAAAAGCAAACCGGAATGTAACTGCTTGCAGTTTTTTTCAAAAAGGTGGAAACAGGGCAATTGGAACCTGGACGGGTTACCTGAAGCACCAGAATGAAACCACGTGCAATTTTTTTTATTTAAGAGGTGGAATGAGACAGTTGGAACATTGAACTTGGCTATAGGGGGCCTGAATCACCAGAATGATAACATGCTTGCCTACCATTTAAGGTGGAAGGGTAAATGTTTTGTGTGTTTGCCTGAATAGACACGTGACAATAAGACATGTTGATGAACTCACACTGAAGGGTCCGTCAGCGACAGGACCAGCTGAAGACAGTTTTCGGTTTGCATCCTGGACCGACTGCTGTTAGGATCGTCACTGATGATAGAAACACCCTGTAGGCGGTTGCCGAGTTTCCCGAACCTGAATTCGGGCAGGAGAACCAAACCTGCTGCTGAAACGCTGGCACCTCGGTCACCGGTCTACAGACAGAGCCGCCTCTGTGTTTGCTCGACCTGCCGGTTCCAGTCGGGTAGGATGTTCTGCCTCAGTAGACGGAGGGGCGGATATCTCTGGACTGCCTAATTAAACTGATTTCATTTGTTTGCAGAATTGATATGTTTATGATAGTCTCCACAGAGTGGAGCCCCGGTTCTACACGGAGCCGTGTATTTCCTTAATAATACCCCAATTCAATATACAATATTACTGGAGTAATCACGCATGATCCGACCGGAAGAACCGTCGTGCACGACGGTCCTAAACAACCCATCTCTGGAAGCAGACCTCTTACCATTTTTCTCCATGTTTCTGCAATCATTACCATGGATAACATTTGACGTCTAAAACCACAAAGGCCTTTCAGCAGACTGCCCAGCCCAAATCCAGTCCCTGGCATAGCCAGGTGGTATCCGGTTGTTTGTTTGAGGGTCTAGGACTGCAGAAACCCACATGATTAATCCAAACCACAATAGGAAGGTCCTTTTAACCGTTGTATTCTCAGTCTGGATGCTCTGGACCACAACTCTGGTGTCTTTGTGTCACTCGCCACATACACCAACATTGGCTGCACACCTTCCCCCCCCCGAACTGGCCAAATTTTCTGATTTTGAGAAACAAACTTGATTCACCCTGCGGTCCTGAGTCCATCCACGAGTGGTTTTAGTGTGAAGTTACGTAGAGACTCTAACTGAGTCTAAAACTGATTCACAGTGGTGGTGAAATGGAACCAGAACGTCTAAATAGTTTATTTTAAAATGGTACTATGGATCTTCAAAACATCACATATGATAGCAAATTTAGAAACACAGAATGCAAAACCCCCCCCCCCCCCCACGACATTTTAATTTAACTCTATTTAATCCATCGTCAGACGTTACATTAAAACAAAACGTTACTTGTACCAATGTAACTTACAATGCAACGTTACATTACTTTACAATCCATACTTGCAACGTTACCTTACAACGTTACGCTACTTCACAATGTTACATTACATTAACAACGTTCCTTACACGTTACAACTACTTTACAATGTTACATTACAATGCAAACTTACTTACTTTGCAACCATCTACAATTGATGCGTTGCAACATTACCTCACAACGTAACATTACGTTTACAATGTTACATTACATTACAATGTACATAACGTTACAATGCAACGTTACTCTAAATTGTTACATACAATGTTCGTTACTTTACAACCATACATTACAACGAACACGTTTCAACGTTACTTTACAACGTTACGTTACATTACAAAGTCATTACAATGTAACGCATTACTTTACATGTTACATTACATTACACGTTACGTTCGTTTACAACCATACGTTACAATGATGCGTTACAGCGTTACATTTACAAACCGTTTAGTTTCCAGACACAATGTCTCCTGCTTTGCCTGCTCTCTGGACCAGTTCGTCCAGTGTGGAGCCACCTGCATGTCTATACACTGTGCTGCTGAGCAAAGCTCACCTGCATGCTGCACTTACCTGAGGTCTGTACAACTTGTTCAACCATAGACACCATTCATAAACAGTAACTCCCGTGTGGATTAACATAATAAAGAATAAATAGGTTTTATTTCTATAGCGCCATTCACATACCCAGGGACGCTCTCACAATCTCCAACAAACAAAGAAAAAATTATTATAATTAT